>SJYC01061340.1:0-51442 GCA_006408675.1 Madoqua kirkii
TTTGAGCAAACTCTGGGAGATAGTGAAGGACAGGGAAGCCTTGCACGTTCCAGTTCATGATGTTGCAGAGAGTCAGATGTGACTGAGCAAGCAAGCAAGCAAGCAAGCAATTTCTGTATAAATCAGCTTAAAGTAAATTATGCTAGCAATCTTAACAGGTAGTGGGTTTTAACATTAAAGATTAATTTCCCAGGCCACAAATCAGTTTGGTCCTGCACCAGACTATCTTCATTCTGGAATGTAGACTGGTGGAGTGGCCTCTGTTGAGACATGGCCCATCACGGTAGAGGCACTGGAGAACATGGCACATGTAACCGCTCTCCGATCATACACTCACAAGTGACCCACCTCTCTTCCAATCACTTTTCTTTACCAAGACTGGAGGTGATAAAGTATAATCCTTCTAAATGGAGGAAGGACACATAAAATCTAATACAACTCTAACCTTGTCAGCCCTGTAGTAGAAAGCTAAAGAGAGACACACTTCATCCATCTTATGTACCTCTGTTGCAAGACTGCTTTATTTCAGCTGATTAAGAGCATTGATATAATCCATGGGGTTGGAGACATGGTGTGGTTGATAAGGTGGTTCTTAATGAAGGAAGATTGCTGGTAAAGGTACCACTTACTTGTGAGACTTTGCTTGTTTCTATTGGAATATTTTTATCTAGCATGGTTTCTATTTTCCATGTAAAGTAACCTATATGTTAATTTATTTCATTATTTCCATAACATCTTTATGGGGTTAAAGCATAAAATGAACTACATTTAATTATTAGCTCAATGAAAGTTTACAGTTGTATACATACGTGTAATCACCACTTAGATCAAGATGTAGAATATTTTCTAGTATGCCAAAAGGTGCTCTTGTGAGTTTCTGTCAGTGCTATCCTATCTTTAAGTAACCACTACCCTTACGTCTCTTGCCTTTGATCACCTTAGTTTTATCTGTTTTAATTTCATTAAAGAAGATCATGTATACTCTTTTCTATTTAGTTTCTTTGGCTATCCACAATATCTATAAAAACTATCCATGATGTAGTGTATATCATTCATTTGCTTTTTTTAGTGTTATACAGTTTTCTATGATATGAATATATATGTGTATGCATATTTATTTATCATTCTTCCCTTGATGGAGCTTGCTTTTTTCTTTGTATTAATAGTGTTTTTGAATAGTGAAAGCTTTAAAATTTGAAGCCGACATATTGATTTTTTTCTTTTAGATATTTTGGAGTTTTTTTGTGTTGCATGTAAGAAATCTTTAGCAAACCTAAGACATTTGAGCTTTCAGAAGTTTTCTAATTTTAGCTCTTACCTTTAGCTCTGTGGTCTATTTCTAGTATATAATATGAGGTAACAGTCAAAGTTCATTTTTTTGCACGTGGGTATACAATTGTTCCAGCGCTGTTGGTCAAAAGACTCTTCTTCCCTCATGGATTGCTTTGTATCTGCTAAAAATCAATTCACAGTATGTGACTCTATATTCTGTTCCATTGATCAATTTGCTTATCTTGACACAAATAGTATACTATCTTGTTTACTGTAGTTTTATAATAAGTCTTAGAGTCAGGTAAAGTCCTACAACTCTATTCTGCTTTTTAAACACTGTTTGAGCTATTCTTAATCCTTTGATTTCATATATATTTTAGAATAAGTATGTAAACTTCTTTTAAGGAAAAGTTTTTTGTTGAGTTAAAAAAAAAAAACAAAACCTACAGCTATGCTGAATCTACAGATCTAGCAGGAATCTTACTACTAGTTTTACATCCAAGAGAAATTTATGTTTATTTGTACCAGGACACATGCACAGGAATGTCTGTATCAGTATTATTTATAATAATCCTCAAATTAATATTGTAATAATCCCAAACAGAACAAATATCTATCAATGTTAAAACAGATAAATATATTCTCTGTAAGTATCACACACCAACGATTTCTGCCACTGGAACTCCTTGATAAATTCATTCTAAACAGAAAAGTAAATGAACAGATGATAATTATATTTATCACTGTGTTAGTTAAAGTGTCTTAATATCCCAGAGAGACAGGGCCAATTGAATGCGGAGAGAGAAAAACAGAGAGGGAGAGAGAGATATTGGTTATACGGAATTGCTCATGTGATTATGGAGGCTGACAAGTCCTGAGATGGGCAGAGTGAGTTGGCCGGCAGCCAGGAGAAGGTAGTTCATGGTGTAGCTCCACACCAAGTTCAAAGGCCTGAGGACCAGAGAGCTGATGGTACAGTTCAAGCCTGAATGCAGGAAGGTTCAGGACTCAGAAAGAGCCAGAGTTTCAGTATGAGTTCAAAGTCAGGAACAATAACAGTAACATCTCAGCTGAAAGGCAGTCTGGAAGGAGGAATTCTCCTTTCGCCCAGCAGGGTCAGCTTTTTTCGTTCTCTTCAGGCTTCAACGGATTGGATAAGGCCCATCACATTAGAGGTGGTGCTCAGCTTTATTCAGACTACTAATTCAAATGTCAGTCTCATCCAAAAACATTCCAAATGGACGCTCCTTTAGGCGGGAGTTGCTGCGCCCTTTGATGGGCCAATGTGGTGGTGCCCTGTGACCTCACAGGGGCCTGTGGCTGGGGCCTTGCTTAGGCTTTGCCTCCCCCTCCCTGCTGAGGTTGGAGACAGGAAGGATGAACCTCCCTCCCTCCAGGCCCTGGACACACGGTGATTTCAAGTCTGGGTTGTTTCAGAAGGCAAGCTGCAGGCAGGAGAGGCTGAGCAAGCTGCTCTAAAGTCTTCCCTTGTGGCTCAGATGTAGACTCTTTCTGTAATGCAGGAGACCTGCATTGGATCCCTGAGTTGGGAAGATCTCCTGGAGAAGGAAATGGCAACCTGCTCCAGTATTCTTGTCTGAAGAATCCCCGTGGACTGAGGAGACTGGCAGGCGATAGTCCATGGGGTCCCAAGAGTTGGACACAACTGAGCGACTAACACTTTCACTTTAAATAGTCTTAGATTTATAGATCCCTTATTGTAACATTTTCCATGACCATGGTACATTTATCAAAACTGACACCACCCTTATGGCAGAAAGTGAAGAAGAACTAAAGAGCCTCTTGAACAAAGTGAAAGAGGAGAGTGAAAAATTTGGCTTAAAGCTCAACATTCAGAAAACGAAGATCATGGCATCTGGTCCCATCACTTCATGGCAAATACATGGGAAAACAGTGGAAAGAGTGGCAGACTTTATTTCTGGGGGCTCCAAAATCACTGCAGATGGTGACTGTATCCATGAAATTAAACGATGCTTGCTCCTTGGAAGAAAAGCTATGACCAATCTAGACAGCATATTAAAAAGCAGAGACATTACTTTGCCAACAAAGGTCCATCTAGCCAAGGCTATGTTTTTTCCAGTGGTCACGTATGGATGTGAGTGTTGAAGCTGAGCGTCGAAGAATTGATGCTTTGAACTGTGGTGTTGGAGAAGACTCTTGAGAGTCTCTTGGACTGCAAGGAGATCCAACCAGTCCATCCTGAAGGAGATCAGTCCTAAATGTTCATTGGAAGGACTGATGTTGAAACTGAAATTCCAATACTATGGCCACCTGATTCAAAGAACTGAGTCATTGGAAAAGACCCTGATGCTGGGAAAGATTGAAGGCAGGAGGAGAAGGGGACAACACAGGATGAAACGGTTGGATGGCATCATCAACTCAATGGGAATGAGTCTGAGTAAGCTTCGGGAGTTGGTGATGGACAGGGAGGCCTGGTGTGCTGCAGTCCATGGGGTTGCAAAGAGTTGGACATGACTGAGGGACTGAACTGAACTGAAGAATTTAACACTGGTACAATACTACTATGTAAACAACAGACATTATTAATATTCCACCAATCTTTCTACCAATGTCCTTTTCTATTCCAGGATCCAGTTCAGGACCCAACATCGCATTTTGTTGTCATGCCTCCTTAGCCTGCTCCAATCTGCAGAAGTTCATCAGTGTTTCCGTATTTTTCACAACTCTGAAAATTTTAAAAAGAAAGGGTTAGGTGTTTTGTAAAATATATTCCAATTTGGGTTTGTCTGATGTTTTCTTGTGATTAAGTTGGAATTACGAGTTTGCGGGAAGAATACCAAAGAAGTGAAGTGTCCCCATTGCATCAAATCAGGAATGGATGGTAACAACACAACGTAGCGCCAAGAACCAAAATCTGTTCATTATTTCACAAAATGCCTCCAGGAGGCATGTAAGGATTTAATAAATATGTGCGTTCCAGCTGAACTGGTTATGAAGCTGAGCACAGCTGTCTCAAAGTAAGAAGTAAGGTGAAGAAAAGTCACCAGTCACTATTTCCTTAAAAATCAAGTTTCCACTGGAATATTCCTTTCTGGTTACTGTTTGCTGTAAAGAACACTGTCTTTCTTTGGAAGTAAAATATAGCCCAGGGAACTAGAGCAACTCTGATGGAAAGCAAAGGCTTAATTCACCTTGTTTTTGTGGCATTTTTTTTTTCTGATAGTAAATTAGGCACTCTGAAAACAATACCACTCCAAATTATTAAAGGAATTATACCTTTACAAGTAAAGGCCAGAGAAGCAGGAAATATTTGCCATTGGTAGCCTCTTGGTATGGTTGTTTTTCTTTATCTTTGCCTGTTTCTTTTCCATTAAATGATCAGAAAATGACCATGACTTTCTTCCCATAGGCTGAAAATTAGCTTGCAGAGCTTGAGCCCAAATCAGATTCTGATGATTAAGAATTAATCTCTTTTGGTGGAAGCATGTCTAACGGAATCAGTACAGCTTTCTTTGGTCACAGAGAGCAGTCAGTGCTGTCGCCTGTGATTGATAGGCAGTGGCCACATGTGAAATCCTTCGGGTCTGAATCTCTTTGTTCTCTGGCCAATATTGATCAATTTTTGTTTTTCTAGAGCACATCTGTTCACACGTGCAGTGTTCACAAATGAAAATCCTTCATTCTGAAGGTTAAACAATGTTTTAAGAGAGTATATAAATTTCTTTAGCAAAACTGCCTATAGCACTGATATCCAGCCAAATCCTTACTTTGTGATTCTGACTGATTCCAATTTTTTTTTCAGATTAAAAAAAAATATTGAAGTATAATTGCTCTATACTGTTGTATTAGTTTCTGCTCTACACCAAAGTGGATTGGCTATGTGTATATATATCCCCTCTTTTGGGATTATCTTGCCATTTAAGTCACCACACTAACTTCAATTATTTTGAGAGATGGGGAAAAGTTATTATTTTTAAATTCCAGGTTTAAAATCTTTCCATTTAGTTTATATTTTAATATACCTCAGGAAAATTGCAAATGATAAAACAGTATGAGAAAGAATTGAAACTCTAAGAAGCTACACTTAGGGATTGTATTTATTTACAATGTATTCAGCCTTTATGTATCAAATGCCTATTACAAGGTATTGTGGTACATGCTTAATACATAAGATTGAATAAAGTAGCTACTGTCCTTAATCTGAAATAAAAGGATGTCCATGTTAGATTCACAGTTGCTTTCATTACCTTTATCCACTACTTAGTGATGCTTTTTGGTTTCAATCAGAAACTCACTTTTACATATGATTCAAGGGTGAACAGATATCTTAGAGTTGGTCAAAAAAGATATTTATCTATGTGGTAGGATGTGAGGTTTCTGCTGCTTTGAAATCTCTCTTCAATCCAAGTGTGTCATCATCTAACTTTCCAAGGTTAGTAATCCTTTTTAAAACTCGAATATTCCTGGGATTTATAAACCGCTTCTGTGAATAGTATCTCCCTCTACTCACCTGCATAATGTACCTCTCAGATGTGCTAGCCTCACAGTTCTCCAAACAGTGCCTTGGAGCTGTTCTTTCTGCCTGCGAATCCTTCCCTTCCACTATTCTTTCAACAGAGACCCACACCAAATGCTACCTCCTCGTTTATGAAACTTTTCCTGGTGTCATTCTTGATATTATTTTCAGTATCATTTATTTGATACCAAATGTGTTTTGCCATGCATCATAACAATCAGGCCATAAATATATAAGATTTTTCTAATTGTGTCTATGGGTCACCAGCACAAGGATTTTTCATATATGAACATGGCTGCCTAAATCACCATTTTGCCCCCCAACCCAAGAGGGCTGTTCTCGAGCTCTCTGTGCCTCCCCTGGTCAGCCAGTGCCTGCTTGCCCTTCCCCTGGCTAGTGACTGTTCTAATCCTTAAGCCAGAACAGTTCCACCTGCCAATTAATTAAATGTAAGCAGTTGCCCTCTTGCTGCTCATTAGCCTGAGGGGCTGTGAGGGACGTGCCCCAGCTATTGGTTTCCCTGGTAACTGGTGAGCCAACCTGAGATCAATTGCTCCGCTAAATGGCGCCTCCTCCCCCAAGGAGCAAAGATGGCTGCCATGCTTGCCTGCTGTACACAATGGAGGGTGCCGCTCTAGGAACTTTCGCTTCAGACTTGTAAGATCCCCTTTCCAACAACCATTGATATCTCTGTCTCTAAGTCCGGGCTCATTCTTTGGTGTTGGGGGTGGGTAACTACAAGGCTTACACGTCTGTGGGGTGCAGCCCAACAATTGGTGAGTTAGCCAATATGCCAAGAAAGCTCCTAAGAGCGCTGAGATGTTGGGAAATAAGAACAGGAAACAGAGAGTTGACTGTCCTTTAGTATGTGGGACACGAAAATCTCAGTCTCTTTCCAGTTGAGAAGTAGCAGGCAATGGCACCCCACTCCAGTACTCTTGCCTGGAAAATCCCAGGGACGGATGAGCCTGGTGGGCTGCAGTCCATGGGGTCGCTAGGAGTCGGACACGACTGAGCGACTTCACTTTCACTTTTCACTTTCATGCATTGGAGAAGGAAATGGCAACCCACTCCAGTGTTCTTGCCTGGAGAATCCCAGGGATGGGGGAGCCTGGTGGGCTGCCGTCTATGGGGTCACAGAGTCGGACACGACTGAAGCGGCTTAGCAGCAGCAGCAGCCTGGCACTCATGACTCATCTGGCTACACGGAGAAGGCTCGTGAAAGCAGACAAAATACAAGGATATGGGTTATCTATCAAGTACTTTGGTGTTACCTGGATGGATAAGAAAAATAGCTTCCCCAGTGGAAAAGCAGTAAGAGAATCTGCCTGCAATGCAGGAGACATAAGAGACTGGGGTTCAATCCTTGGGTCAAGAAGATCCCCTGGAGAAGGAAATGGCTACCCACTTCAGTGTTCTTGCCTGGAAAACTCCATGGACAGAAGAGCCTAATGGGCTACAGTCCACGAGGCTGCAAAGTGTACAACGTGACAGCCCGTTGTACAACGCAGCAGAGCACGAACACAGACTCACCACCCCTGAATAATCACAGACATGGACTTTAGGGATATTAACTAAGTGACAGTTTGTGAAGTAGGCATGGCCAGTTACCTGGAAGGGTATTTCTGGGACCTGTGGCAATGCAAAATAGCGTACTCTTGGGGCTTCTGGTCCTAGCTATGGAAGGGGATAGCACAATTATTTAGGGTGATAGGACAGCTATGTACAGTCTACAATGCATCATGACAGGTGTAAGATATTACAAAAGGCTTACCTGAGTTGCTGAGCAATGCAAAAAACACTACCTGAGGACTAGAACAGCTGTGGATGACACAGGGACTCCCATGGACATTGCTAGTGACCAAGGAACCCACTTTACCAGCCATGAAGTTCAGGAATGGGCCAATAAAAATCATGTACACTGGCATTTCCACCTTCCCTGCAGCTCTATTGCTGCTGGGCTAATTGAAAGGAAGAATGGACTACTTAACAGTTGATACTGGAAATTCACTCTCTCAACATATGGTCCAGAAGGCTACCTCAAGCCCTAAGAACTGAACATCTCAGGAGCAGTTGTCCCAGTATCTATGCTATGTTAAGCCAGAGGCAACTAACTAGTCAACTGTTAATCACCGGAACCACTGCCAACTACCAGGGCAATCTTTTACCCTATAACATGATCCCTAGAGGAACATGTTATAAAATGGCCCTGGAACTGGCAGGGAAGTCCTCAGTAGCCTTAGAGACTCAAGTGGAGCCAGGAAGAAGACAGGTGAAGTCTAAGACTACTAAGGTAATTTATTTGGGTCCCCATTGGAGAAAGGCATGGTTATGTTAACCCCATGGTCTGCTATACTGCTTGTCCAAAATTTAGCATGACTCTGAGGACTGAGGGTGGACAGGCAATATGATATGGCAGGCCAGGGCAAAACCCACAGGCAGGGGTGGTGTTATCTCAGAATGCTGTTACTGCTTGTAATTTGCATAATGAATCTTCCCTGGTTGTGCCTGTTAAACGTTTTGTACCAGTTAGAGTGGAGGGATCTTTGTGGACTGGCAATGATGGTGGTATCTCACTGAGAAATTAGTCTGATTGCTGGGTCTATTGCGCAATGCCATTGTCGTCATCCTCTGGACTTCCATGAAAATTGGCCTGATAAATGCCTGGCTCCCAAGATTGCCCACCTCTTGGACTCGTGATGTTCTTTAGCTGCTGGTGTCTATATTGCATTTGTGGTATTTGGTTGCAGTGAACCTCTGCATACCTGAACGCAGGGATATCACCCAAGAGGGGTGGTCCAAGATTGTAAAGGTCATGCAGGGCATGTAGGGGTGGAGTGTGTGGTCAGGCCACTCATGATGGCTATGTTTGTGCTCGCTGTACATGCCCTGTTCACCAGTCCCTACTACATCTACATCTTACCACATGAATGTACTTCCCCCTGCTCCAGTTAGTGACTGTTCTAATCATTTGGCCAGAACCTGCTACTTGATTGAAGGAAAGTATCTGCAGCCATGATGGTTGTTAAACAGGGCAGAGGGAGGAGCCCTAGTGCTGGTTTCCCTGGTAACTGATGAGTCAACCTGACATCAATTCCCCCTATGAATGATGGCCTTCTTCCCCAATAATGCAGATGGCTGTCATGTCCTGCCAGCTGTCTGCCATACACAGTGAGATATTACTCCAGGACCTTTCGCTCACATGTTTGTGATCACATGTCCAATAAACCTCCATTTTTGTCCATGTTTTCAGGCTCCTGAATTTCAAGATTGGGCAACTACAAGGCTTGCAGGCCTGTGGGTTACAGGCCAAGAGCCTCCTACAAATTACTGAAAAATAAGGATCAAAACCTCTGGGTGGGGGGAACCTCTGAAAATACCATTTATGGTAAAAATAGACAAGCATGATCTTCAGTTATATAAAAGGGTTTCAATAGGCCTTTAGGACTGAGTAGTCATCCCTTTGAAAAGAAGTGTAGATCAGAAACAATTGAGAAAAATGTTAACAGTGGGAGGGCCAGTGGCAGCTGCTCATAAAGAAGGTCATCCTGGGCTCACATTTTTGTGACCACAGAGGTGGGCGTTATGTGACCTACGTTGATAGAATTACCTTGGAGCTGGTTTGGTTCCAAGAAGCAGAGGATACTGCGTTTACAGAGGAATCACACAACAAGCCATATTTGCTGGAAGCACTTTGTTTCTGTAGCTGAAAAATGGGAGAGACTTTTAATATAACAACACGATGTATCCTTGGCTTGGAGACCACTGAAAACAGCTGGTCTTGCAAAATCCAAGGCATTCATGACAAGTAATAAAAAGGAACTGGTAAAATTTAGATGCTAAGAAATGCTAATAAAAGAAAGTAGAGAAAGTAGTAGTAAATTCTTATTAACAGAACACTAACCATAAAAAATGTTATGTTGCTGATGAACATTTTTAATGTTTTACTTTAGTGGGAAACCACAAAGAAAAAAGTGGAAAAGCTGAGAGAAAAAGTGCTGATAAAAAATGAAAAGATATAATGTGAACTGAAAAAAAGATTAATTAATTTTTATAGAAATTAAAATACATTTAAGAACCCAAGGCAGAATGGACACTGTAGAAAACAATGAAAATAGAGAAAAATGCAAAGTGAAATAAAAGGAAATTGGGAACAAATCACAGGTAAATAGAGAAAAAAACTATGGACAGTGGTGGCTCAACAGTGCAGGAGACACAGATTTGATCCTTGGGTCGGGAATATACCCTGGAAGAGGAAAAGGCAACCCACTCTAGTATTCTTGCCTGGAGAGTCCCATGGACAGAGGAACCTGGTGGGCTACAGTCATCACAAAGAGCTGGGCACAACTGAGCACCTATGGAGGAGAAATAGAAATTCAAGGTATGTACCATTGAAAAGCCCCTCCCAAATAAAATAAAAATGATGGACTGGAACAATAGTCACAAATGTAACCAGGAAAACTTCCTTGAGCTAAAATCTGAATCTATATTTTGGAAGAATACATCTTGAACCATGGAAATTGATTCAAAATAGCCAGTGCTGGAATATATAGCTAGTAAAGTTGACTTCAAAGGAAAGTCCTTTGATTATTTTCCCTTTATCCTTTGGGAAACATGCCAGAAATAGTCTGTTATTCAGATGCTATTCTCTTGTGTATTGCTGGTGGGGAGTATGCCACATTTTCCAGGTTTTTTTGCCAGATGTTTCAGTTAGTCTGCCAGTGGGAGCCAGTTGTAAGATTAGGAGGCTGGAGGCAAGTAGAATCAGCACCAGTTCTGCCAGGGACCCAGGGCTTCAGTAGCAACAACAGTGAGTGCTGGCTCCTGGGTGTCCGATCAGTGCAGAGCAGCAGTTCCAGCAGTTTCCACGGCAAGGATAGTTTTGTGGGTTCCTACAGGTCGTTGCTTCTACCTACAGTTCCTGATCTCTGGATATCATCATCTAATTCCTTTTCTTCTTACAGTTCTGCCAACACTTTTGCAAGTGTTGCTTGAAACATCTAAAGAATTTTCTGTTTTTCTAATTGGACTCTGATAGAAATAGCCTGGCAGGAAAACAAACCAACAAAGTATTAAATCACTCAGAAGAATCACTAGAAAACTAATATAAGGCTGATCTCAGATTTTGTCATAGCAACATTAAGTACCAGAAGGCAGAGGAGAATACTTATGAGAATCAAGGAAATGCAAGAATAAACAAAAACAAGACTACCTCAGACTCAAAAGCTTTTTGTACAGTAAAGGAAACTGTCAACAACATGAATAGGCCACTACTGAATGGGAGAAGATATTTCCAAACAATATATTTGTTAAGGGATTAATATCGAAAATAAGTGAATTCATAAAACTGAACAGCCATAAAAACTCAAACAATCCAATTTAAAAAATGAGCACAGAATCTGAATAGACATTTTCCAAAGAAAGCATGCAGATGGTCAACACTGCTAATCATCAGGCAAATGCAAATCAAAACAATAAGTTATCACCTCACACGTGTCAGAATGGCTATTAATAAAAAGGCAACAAACAAAGTGTGGGCAAAGGTATGGAGAAAAGGGAACTCTTGTGCACTGGTGGTGGTAATATAAACTGGGGCAGCCACTATGGAAAACAGTATTGAGATTCCTCAAAAAATTAAGTTACCATCAGTTCAGTCCAGTTCAGTCGCTCAGTCGTGTCCGACTCTTTGCCACCCCATGAATCGCAGCACGCCAGGCCTCCCTGTCCATCACCAGCTCCCGGAGTTCACTCAGACTCATGTCCCTCGAGTCAGTGATTCCATCCAGCCATCTCATCCTCTGTTGTCCCCTTCTCCTCCTGCCCCTAATCCCTCCCAGCATCAGAGTCTTTTTCCAATGAGTCAGCTCTTCGCATGAGGTGCCACATGATTCACGAATTCCATTTCTGGGCATTTATCTGGGAAAAAAAACCTTCTAATGTGAAAAGATATATACATCTATGTACACTGAAGGATTATTTACAATAGTCAAAAAGTGGAAGCACTCTAAGTGCCTATCAATAGATGAATGGCTAAAGAAAAGGTGGTACATGTATGTGTATATATATGAGCAACTAAGCACACACACATATATATGCACATGCATATATATCTATGTGTATGTGTGCACACACTTAGTTGTGCTTAGTTGCTTATAGTGTTTAGTTTCTCAGTTGTGTCTGACTTTCTGCAGCCTCATAAACTGTAGCCTGCCAGGCTCCTCTGCCCATAGGATTTCCCAGACAAGAATACTGGAGTGCATTGCCATTCTCTTCTCCAGGGCCTCTTATCCATCCAGGCATAGAACATGCATTTCTTGGGTCTCCTGCATTGGCAGGTGGGTTCTTTACCACCAGCATAACCTGGAAAGCCCAAGATTTACTCTCTTAATTTTTATGATGTGCTACAGCATTAATTATAATTTTCATGTTGTACATTACATCCTTAGCACTTACTTATAACTGAAAGTCTGTACCTTTTAACTGCTTTCATCTGATGCCATTTCCCCTACACCCATGTCTGGTCACTGTAAATATGATTTCTTCTATAACTTTGTTGTTTATAAAGTTTAATTGACCTAAAACAGTAGGTTCAGTTCAGTTCACTCAGTCGTGTCTGACTCTTTGCGACCCCATAAATTGCAGCACGCCAGGCCTCCCTGTCCATCACCAGCTCCCGGAGTTCACTCAGACTCATGTCCCTCGAGTCAGTGATGCCATCCAGCCATCTCATCCTCTGTTGTCCCCTTCTCCTCCTGCCCCTAATCCCTCCCAGCATCAGAGTCTTTTTCCAATGAGTCAGCTCTTCGCATGAGGTGCCACATGATTCACGAATTCCATTTCTGGGCATTTATCTGGGAAAAAAAACCTTCTAATGTGAAAAGATATATACATCTATGTACACTGAAGGATTATTTACAATAGTCAAAAAGTGGAAGCACTCTAAGTGCCTATCAATAGATGAATGGCTAAAGAAAAGGTGGTACATGTATGTGTATATATATGAGCAACTAAGCACACACACATATATATGCACATGCATATATATCTATGTGTATGTGTGCACACACTTAGTTGTGCTTAGTTGCTTATAGTGTTTAGTTTCTCAGTTGTGTCTGACTTTCTGCAGCCTCATAAACTGTAGCCTGCCAGGCTCCTCTGCCCATAGGATTTCCCAGACAAGAATACTGGAGTGCATTGCCATTCTCTTCTCCAGGGCCTCTTATCCATCCAGGCATAGAACATGCATTTCTTGGGTCTCCTGCATTGGCAGGTGGGTTCTTTACCACCAGCATAACCTGGAAAGCCCAAGATTTACTCTCTTAATTTTTATGATGTGCTACAGCATTAATTATAATTTTCATGTTGTACATTACATCCTTAGCACTTACTTATAACTGAAAGTCTGTACCTTTTAACTGCTTTCATCTGATGCCATTTCCCCTACACCCATGTCTGGTCACTGTAAATATGATTTCTTCTATAACTTTGTTGTTTATAAAGTTTAATTGACCTAAAACAGTAGGTTCAGTTCAGTTCACTCAGTCGTGTCTGACTCTTTGCGACCCCATAAATTGCAGCACGCCAGGCCTCCCTGTCCATCACCAGCTCCCGGAGTTCACTCAGACTCATGTCCCTCGAGTCAGTGATTCCATCCAGCCATCTCATCCTCTGTTGTCCCCTTCTCCTCCTGCCCCTAATCCCTCCCAGCATCAGAGTCTTTTTCCAATGAGTCAGCTCTTCGCATGAGGTGCCACATGATTCACGAATTCCATTTCTGGGCATTTATCTGGGAAAAAAAACCTTCTAATGTGAAAAGATATATACATCTATGTACACTGAAGGATTATTTACAATAGTCAAAAAGTGGAAGCACTCTAAGTGCCTATCAATAGATGAATGGCTAAAGAAAAGGTGGTACATGTATGTGTATATATATGAGCAACTAAGCACACACACATATATATGCACATGCATATATATCTATGTGTATGTGTGCACACACTTAGTTGTGCTTAGTTGCTTATAGTGTTTAGTTTCTCAGTTGTGTCTGACTTTCTGCAGCCTCATAAACTGTAGCCTGCCAGGCTCCTCTGCCCATAGGATTTCCCAGACAAGAATACTGGAGTGCATTGCCATTCTCTTCTCCAGGGCCTCTTATCCATCCAGGCATAGAACATGCATTTCTTGGGTCTCCTGCATTGGCAGGTGGGTTCTTTACCACCAGCATAACCTGGAAAGCCCAAGATTTACTCTCTTAATTTTTATGATGTGCTACAGCATTAATTATAATTTTCATGTTGTACATTACATCCTTAGCACTTACTTATAACTGAAAGTCTGTACCTTTTAACTGCTTTCATCTGATGCCATTTCCCCTACACCCATGTCTGGTCACTGTAAATATGATTTCTTCTATAACTTTGTTGTTTATAAAGTTTAATTGACCTAAAACAGTAGGTTCAGTTCAGTTCACTCAGTCGTGTCTGACTCTTTGCGACCCCATAAATTGCAGCACGCCAGGCCTCCCTTGATCTGCATATAGGTTTCTCAAGAGGCAGGTCAGGTGGTCTGGTATTCCCATCTCTTCCTGTTAATGCAGTGATTTGTTCTTTCCATGTATTTCAAAGTAATCACCACCATAATTCATTTATTTTGCAACTGGAAGTTTGTACCTCTTTATCTCATCACATATTTCTTTCCTTCCCAACCCTCTCCCCTCTGGCAACCACCTGTCTGTCCTTTGTATCTATGACTGTTTTGTTATGCTTATTCATTTATTTTTAGATCCCACATAAAGTAAAATCATACAGTATTTGTCTTCTCTGATTTGTTTCACTTAGCATGATACCCTCTATGTCCATCCATGTTGTTGAAAATAGCAAAATTTCTTTTTTTTTTTTTTGGTGAGTAGTATTTCATTGTATATATATGTATATATATGTATACATGCATACAGAAAACAAATACTGTAGACCTCTGTGTCATTGAGGGGTTGGCTGCCTTATGAGGGAAGAAGATGTGATCTGAGTGTGGGAAGAGCTACTACCCAAGCTCTAAGTAAAGATAATACCACTTCATCTAGATTGGAGGAGTTTAGGAAAGCATCCCATTTTTTGATTATTCCAAAAAGCAAACACAAGTTCCAGATTTCTTAGTCCACAAATCTGCCAGTGTGCATGGACATCTAAATATAGATCTTGAAATTTTCTGAGCCTGTTGGCTCATGACCAGAGGTTTCTTTCCTCTGTGCCCACCTCCCCAAAAACCTCCAACAATACCCCTTACCTGCAACTGCTCACCTCTCCAACCTCCTAACTATCATACTTTTTCTTTGATTTGTTAGAATTCTAAGTTAAATTCTAGTCCTACTGGGTAGAATTCTGATAGTCTAACTCCTTCCCATCTATATTCAGGGACCGTACTGAACAGTTACCTTTGTTTTACTTGCAATTTCTGTTAAAATTTCCTTCTGTAATTTCAAGATTCTGAGGTGATTTAAACTGGCCAATTTCTTGGCTTCTTGTGTATTCCTTGCCTTAAATGAGGGCACTTGTTTGCTTTTCTCAGCAACTTGAGAACTGATATCTTTGTGATGTTGGTTCTGCTAAGAGAAATATGGCATAATTTCCCAGTTCTTCATCCCTGCCCATTGTTTCTGAATTCCAGGGTTTCCTTCCAAGAAACAATGATCATGGGGCAAGACAATGAGGGCACACGCATGACTTGTTATTCAGATGTACTCCTGTTGGAGTCAACTTGAGAAGCAGCAAGTGGCAGAGCTCAGAGGATCTGGGTCGCCTCTCGTCACTGCACAGGCTCCAGGTAACGCTTTTGTTCATCATATTCTTTCACTTCTTGATAATCACTCTTGTTCTGTGTGCAAACCATCCCCCTAAATCCTTCCCAGACACTGCAAGATTGCGGTAATAAACATCTGTAACTCTGCCCCCTCGCCACTGTTGACTTCACTTGCAAGTGCTTTTCTCATGAGGAAACTTGCCACAAGGAGTTGGTGCAAGGCTGGAATGACTTGGAGTTGCATTTGTGAGGTGGAGCTTTGATGAACTCAATTTGCTCTTCTCTGGGCTACTCTAACTATTGTGATTAAAGAATACAAATGATTCTGCCTGGTTTCTCTCCTTGTTTTCTCTGTGTCTTAAAGTTCTGTCCGACTGGCACAGTGCCTCCTGGATTTAGCAGTCTGGCTCTTTCTATTTCTCCTGGCTGACGTTGATATAATACATTTCTACTTTTTCTGGAGCATAGATTCCTCCCCGATATCTCCTTCCCACAGAATTGCCGGGATTGATGATTCACCTAGTCCTCACTCTCTGGTGTTACCTCAAAGTGTAATAGAATTAAGACTCCAAATAAATGCTGTGTTTTTATAGAGCTGAACACCAGTATATATCCATTATTTCAAAAGTTGTTCCCTTAAAATTTTTTAAATAGCTAAACTTAGAACATATTCAGATGGTTTGCCTCTTCTGAAAGGTGCATTATAGTAGGAAAAAAAATAAACCTGGGCAAGGAGTTACGTATGGATTTGAGATCCACCTTGTACAGTTATTATTATGGCTTTGGAAATTTGGACACATTTCTTAAACCCTTTGAGCCATGCTGTTATCATTTGCAAAGAAGAATAACAAAAGCCACGTCACACTTGGAACCAAATGGGAAAGTGTACGTAAGCACCTCAGTGCATGGCATGACCAGTATATTCAGGAGCTGAGTGGATTTTGGTATCACACAGGCATCTCATTCCTGGCAATGCTGTTCAGTTGTTATGTGATCTTAGAGAATTATTTATCTTCTTTCTATCTCCTGTCCTTTTATGTTAAATGAGGATAACATTTCCTGTCTCATAAGGCTGTTGTGTGGATCAAATAAAATGATGAAAGTAGTGTTTAGCACAGTGCCTAGCAAACTAGTAAATGCTCAAAAAGTGCTACTTGTGTTACCGGGTTGAGTTATTCCATAGTTGCTCACTGAATGCAGTTACATCTAAATTTGGCAAAATGGATGTTTCTTCCTGGAAAAAAAAATATTTGAAGCAAAACCAGGAGGCCCTGTGTGTTATCTGAGTAAGTAAACAGGCAGCCTAGCTCAAGATCATGAGCCATTTTACAAGCAGATTCTAGCAAATCTTCAGGAAAAATCAGCATTGAGAGAGAGTGATAAAAGTTGGCTCTAGGAAAGTTTCACTCTTGCAATAAGATGACACCAGAGACTGGTATGTAGATAGCACAGAGGGTGATATGCATCAAGACATGATATTTTCCTTTGCAAAGACAGACTCAACAGCAGGGCTATTTTCCCCTAAATAATATGAGGAAAGGCTGATACGAAATTTCTTTCAAGTGAAATACCATGGTCTACAGGTTATGTCTTTACAGAATTATTAGAATGTAGATGGTATTTTTTCTTCTTCGATTATGCTGATCTTATTTTCCTCTGTTTAAACACTGGTGAGGTGAGTAGATGCTATAAAAAAAAAACAAACAAAAAACCAATTCCAAAACTTTTCTTTGAATGGTTTGAAAACAGGTGGAAGTTTTAAAAGACGTATTTAATCAGCATTCTGTTCATGAAGAACATTGTAAATGTTAATGCATCTGCTGGTTTCTGAATACTACTTATTAGTTGTGCTCGTAGAGAACAAGTGGGTCTGGTACCAGCATACTGATGTCTCTGTCTAGCACTTTGTCTCCCTCACCACAGCCCTGTGGCAAAAAGCTCCCGTCCAAGAATTTCTGGTAAATATTTAACAGCCTGCCCTCAGGAAATTTAAAAAGTCCTGGTTTGCAGTGTATGCTTATTTCTGTTGCATAGATATTTCCACCATGGTTGATTTTAAGCTACCTGTCTGGAGGAGATATATATAGTCATCTCCAGTGGGCTGGAGCTGGGGGCAGCATACCACACCTCTTATTCCTTACGTGACATTGGCTCTGGTGGGACTGGTACTAGCAACACTCAGACAAAATGTGGATGAGACACAACCCATCCTTGAGCTCTGTCCCTTTGCCTCAGGTATTCATTCATCCACAAGTGAACATGTGTCCCAGTTTGGGTTAATCAAAGTCACTATTTTGTTTTTGTTCAATTACTCAGTTGTATCAGACTCTTCGAGACCCTGTGGACTGCTGCTCATCAGGCTTCCCTGTCCATCACTATCTCCCAGAGTTTGCTCTAACTCATGTCCATTGAGTCGATGATGACATACAACCATCTAATGCTCTGACACCCCCTTCTTCGGCCATCTGTGAACATGTGTCCCAGTTTGGGTTAATCAAAGTCACTATTTTGTTTTTGTTCAATTACTCAGTTGTATCAGACTCTTCGAGACCCTGTGGACTGCTGCTCATCAGGCTTCCCTGTCCATCACTATCTCCCAGAGTTTGCTCTAACTCATGTCCATTGAGTCGATGATGACATACAACCATCTAATGCTCTGACACCCCCTTCTTCGGCCATCAGTCTTCCCTAGCATCAGGGTCTTTCCCAGTGAGTCACCTCTTCATATCAGATAGCCAGAGTATTAGAACTTCAGCTTCAGCATCAGTCCTTCCAGTGAATATTCAGGGTTGATTTCCTTTAGGATTGTTTGATTTGATATAGAGAATTTGATATTTGAACACTGGAGAGAAGTTCTTGTTTGTTCTTGAACAATGAGCTGTGATGTCATCCACTCAGACCTTGTACAGCCTTATTCTTTTTTTTGTTTCCTTTGGCTGCCCTTTGAGCCATCTGGGATCTCATTTCACTGACCAGGGTTCGAAGCCAGGCCCCCCTGCAGTGGAAGCTTGGAGTTCTAACTACAGGACCACCAGGGAAGTCCCCCTACACCCTTATTCTTCATGCATATGTGAAGGAACAGAATGAGAGTCAGCAGAAACTGAGTGAGATGCAAAATGGAGAAAGAGAGAGATTAACATCATTATATTTTCAGTAATTTTTATAGCTTCGTGAGCCAGAATTTCCATTTGTTGCTTAAGTTAACTTGAATTCAATTTCTCCAACTTGCCATTTAGTGCATATCTGGCATATTCAAACAATGAATACTACAGATCTATTAAAATGATGATTTGAAAGCATAAAAATTCACATTTGAAGATTTCCCTTCAATTACCATAAACTTTATTTAAGATATTTTAAAAGTTGAAAAAAACCTTTTTCACATTGGACACATTGGAGACGCACATTTTCTGTGGCTTTTGGGTTCCCTGCGGTCTCTTGAAAATTTGCCTTTTAGTGGGTCAAGTGATCCATTCTCTCTCTATATATTATTTTTTGTCAAAATGGAAACATACATATACAAAATTCATAATGAATAACCTCAGGTGCCAATTGAATTCATGATGTAGATGGATAACAATAAATATATTTTCTTCAAATGAAAAAAATGAACTCCTTCTCCCAGTACTGTACACATTATCTTAGAACCATCTGTCACCAAGGATGCTCAGATAGCTAGCTGCCTCCTATGATGCCAGGAGTTGAAATTGTGATTGCAAAAAGTTTCCACAAATGCCTCTTGCTCATTTTGGCTTATTAAAGAAGCTGCCACAGGGATCTGAGTGTGGAGGCTCCCCTGCATCTGGTTGAGCACACTGGCTTGGTCTGTATTGTGGCTCAGCATTTCCTGACCATGTGATCTTGGTTCAGTAGCTGTATTTGTATCAAATGAGAATATTTATGTTCTAAGAGATTCCTACTTTTTCATCTGCCCTGTAACCCCAATCAGCACTTTTCCTGAAACTTTCTCCTTTCTATCCTGACATTTACATGTGAAGTGAGTGAAAGTCGCTCAGTCGTGTCCAACTCTTCACGACCCCCTGGAATTCTCCAGGCCAGAATACTGAGTGGGTAGCCATTCCCTTCTCCAGGGGATCTTCCCAACCCAGGTCTCCAGCACTGTGGGCAGATTGTTTACCAGCTGAGCCACCAAGGAAGCCCAAGGATACTGGAGTGGGTAGCCTATCCCTTTCCAGTGGATCTTCCCTACTGGGATCTTGCTGACTGTCTTGAAAATTGCCAGGGTGGTGAAAAGTGTTAGCCGCTCAGTTGTACTCGACTCTTGTGACCCCATGAACTTCTAGGCTCCTCTGTCCATAGAATTCTCCAGGTAAGAATACTGGAGTGGAGAGTCATTCCCTTCACCAGGGGAATCTTCCTGCCCAGGGATCGAACCCAGGTTTCCTGCATTGCAGGTGAATTCTTTACTTTCTAAGCCAACAGGGTGGTAAAACAAGGGTGAACTTTCCCACTCTTCAGCATACCCTAACAACTGTACTAGAACTTTCCCTTTCTCACCACTATTGTCATACGGTGGGTGAAGTTTCTGTGCTCTCTTTGAGGTACTTATGAGTGTCCTGGGTGGACGAAAGATAGTGAGAACAGGAGACTCTACAAAATCTTGAGCATAGAAAGAGGTGGCAGCTGGTAATGAAGCCATTCTCTGCCCAGGGATGATGACAGCCACTGACATGGCTTTTCTGTAAGCACATTTCCATGGTAATACTTCCCTCTCATCCTTAACTCCCCTGAGACCCTTCTGGTCTGGAAGTTTGGTCCTCTCCTGAGGCTGGCCCCACCATTCCCTTTTCTCTTTCTCTCATCCCAGGGAACCTTCAACCATCATTTTCCAAATGTGGGAGTTGGAATCATTTCCTTCCCTCTTTTTTGCTTTTCAATCTCTGCTTTATAAACCCTTTGATCCACTTCCTTCAGGGCCTTCCCTTTGAGTCTTAAGAGACTAGTTAGGAAGCATAAAAAACAAAACAAAAGCAACCACCAACAAACAAACCAAACCTACAGATGAGAGTATGTGTATTTTTTTTTTTTTGCTTTGCTTTCCTTGTAGAAAAATACTAATGCTTCCAAGCTCCTCTGACAAATTGGGAGAATAATGAAAGTGCATGAAAAAAAGTAAAATCTTAAAGATTGACATTTCAACATCTTGTTAGCTTGATATAATAGACACCCTGCTGATCTGGTGTTGGGCATCTGAATAATCCTCGCTCAATGGTGGTTCTTTGCCAGGGATATTAAAATTGCAACTCAGAAAGGATAGCTTTTATTGGTATGCAGAATTTGAGAAGTGAATTATTAGTGATCTTGTTTCTGTCATATAGACACAAGGACCAGAGGAAACCCAAGAAAGAAGATTGTGGGGGACTTGCAAAGAGGAGCAGAGAAGGCAGAGTAAGAACTTGAGCACTTCTAAAACCAGTGGTTTGGTGGCAATGGTTTGAAAGTTCTCTTTGCATTCTAAATACTGGGTTCTGTGAGTTGGTTTCTGTCCTTGAGATCCAGAGTCTTATCACAAACACTCACTTCATGGGATTTCTGCTCAGTGTAGATGCAGCAAGCCTGTTCAGTTTCTTAGTGGAATAGCTGGCACTTAAGAAGCATGTAGAATGTTGTTATTATTTAAAGCAATACACTTTTTCACATCTGACTTGTATTTTTCTAAATTTCCTAATCACTATCTATGCCTGTCCAAGACAAAATGATTTATTTACTCATTTACCATCCATTCTGTTCATGTTTAGGTTAAGCAATCATTCCTGTTCCTTTCATCATTATATGCACTTAGGTACTATTACTCACTTAGGGCAGTATCTAGCACATAATAAACATCAAATGATCTGTTCAGTGATGCATTGGGATATAATGTAATAATGATTGATTAATTTCTGTGATTTAAGAACAAGCAAACCAAAGTATCACTCCTGTTGCCATACACATGCATGTTGAAATCTAAACAATGTTAATTTTAAAAACGTGACATTTCCTTGAAAATGTATGATAAAACTTCTATTGAACAAAGGATACTCAGGGTTTTTGCATTTTGGGATTTCCTTAATAAAAATTCGCATAGAGATTTCATGTTCTAAGCTTATCTTAATATAGTGGAGAAAGAGCAGTTTTACTTGGGAATATCACCATTTTATGACATTTGCCACATATCTTTTACAACATATTATGTGTGGAGGAGGAAATGGCAACCCACTCCAGTATTCTTGCCTGAAAAATTCCATCGACTGAGGAGCCTGGTGGGCTACAGTCCATGGATTCGCAAAGACTCGAACATGACTGAGTGATTGAACACACACACACACACACACACACACACACACACACACATTTTACTACACTTATACTTCCCTGTCTGCAGATTTTAAAAGATATTTCAAAAATGACTTCTGTTGTATGTTTGTTGTATGATTTGTCGTAAAGAGATACCATTTTCTAGGAAGACATGTTAATATTTTTCTCCACTATTTGAAGGAAGTGTTGACTTCTCAAAGGTAAATACTTTCCTAAGGACTTACCTGGCTTGACATTCCATTGTGGTTTCATTCAGTACTATGGAAGTTACACCTTATTGATCAGCAAGTTTGGTACTTTACTGCTCCAGAGTGGAAAAAAAAAATTGCTAAACAGACTTTGGCAATTTTATTTTATATAAGACCATTCCTCTAAACAATTATTCTTTGCAATGAGCTTTGTTTGTCTTTCTTTTGGAGAAGAGCATGTCAGAGTGTTACCTAATGAGAGCTCTCAAGAATAAATTGTGCAAACACTAGGGAAAAAATGTGTTTGATCGTATCTGAAGACAGATGCAAAAGATCTAAAGTTTAAATTATGGAATGAGAGAAGAAAGATTGGCTTTAAAGCAGTTAAAGTTTGTCTTGTGATGTTTTTGTTTGTCATGGAGGCCTTCAGGAACTGCTGTGAATTCATTCCCTAGAGAAATCTATACAGCAACATATACAGAATTCTTCATGGCATTTTAGAGACTTCACAAAGATGCTGAAACTTTTCTGTGAATTTTATGTTAAAAGCACTTGCTCTAGAGAACAGTTCCCTCAAAGTAAAGAATGTTTAATAGTTAACTAAATTGCTTACCATGAAAATGTATTTTTTTTAAAGGAAAATGTATTCAAGTGGGAAATAGAGTCTTAGTAATTTTGCTTCTGAACTTGACAATATCATTATTGAAGTCCTGAGGTACTAAAGCCACTTTCAGCTCTGTGAATCTTAGAAAGTTATATTTTCTGCAAAATTCTTGGGCATTCATATTATACACATTGAAACTAAGGGAAGCATCTGCTCTGTCTGAAATAGTACCACTATAATAATCTGACATGCATCATAATTTTGGGATGAGAATCAATTTACAAAGAGTTGACTATATAGAATTGGATGGAAAATTAAATTCAGGTTCATTAATCATAGTCAATGGATTGAAATGCTATAAGTATTATCTTCTAATATCATAAATAAAATTGGGGTGAGTTACTGTTTCATGTATAATAATAAATCAAGAACATAAAAATGGCTAGGAAAAATTTATTTCTATTTTATTCTTAACATCTCAGCATGATACAGCCAGAAGACTTCTGCTGTTGGTAATGAATTTGCATATGTTTTACAAGAGTGTTTATTCCGGAGGGACATCTCAACACTTTTAACAATACATATTTTAAAAAATATGAAGGGACACCGTGGTAGCCAAAGGATATTTGATGTTTTCCATTGCTAGTGTGAGCAAAAGCTTGCGATACATATATATTACATATTATATATATGTATATATAATATGTATCAATGCATCTTGTGTAATAATATAGACAACTGCTTACTTTTAATTCTCAGATAGACCAGAAAAGACTGATACTTTCAGAGAGATTTTGAAAGATCTGAAGTCAATATATACCTTTAGATTACTGTTTTTCAGAGTATTTTGATTGAAACCCAGGGTAGTTCATTTCAGTTCAGTTGTTCAGTCGTGTCTGACTATTTGCGACCCCATGAATAGCAGCATGCCAGGCCTCCCTGTCCATCACCAACTCCCAGAGTTCACTCAGACTCACGTCCATCGAGTCAGTGATGCCATCCAGCCATCTCATCCTCGATTGTCCCCTTCTTCACTATACATATAACCTATTTTATTCTGCTGCTGCTGCTAAGTCACTTCAGTTGTGTCCAACTCTGTGCAACCCCATAGATGGCAGCCCACCAGGCTCCCCCGTCCATGGGATTCTCCAGGCAAGAACACTGGAGTGGGTTGCCATTTCCCTTTCCAATGCATGAACATAATCATAAAAATTTCACAAAACTATTCTTATGTTATCTGCAATATTTATGTAAATATTTAAATAAAATACAATGCACTTTAGTATTTACTATTTCATTCTTTCCATCTTATTTTAATCTATTTTGTAAGAAATTGCTTTATGCCTAAACTTATTTCACAACCCCTGAAGAATTAAAACAGTTTAAAATTTCTTCCTCAAAGTTAAAAGTTCTCAACATTTGGTATATAAAAGAAAATCCCAAACAGCTCTTACAAAATACTAGGCCTGCTTTCAGAGATTATGATTCACTAAGATTTTGTGAATACAGTCCAAGAATCTACATTATTCAGAATCTTCCAAGATTATTCTGATGCAGATTTTGAGAAATAGGTTCTGTCTAGTAACCCAGGTTCTATCCTTGAATTAAGTTCAGTTCAGTTCAGTCGCTCAGTCATGTCCGACTCTTTGTGACCCTGTAAACCACAGCATCTGGTCTCATCACTTCATGGGAAATAGATGGGGAAACAGTGGAAACAGTGTCAGACTTTATTTTGAGGGGCTCCAAAATCACTGCAGATGGTGATTATAACCATGAAATCAAGACGCTTACTCCTTGGAAGAAAAATTATGACCAACCTAGATAGCATATTCAAAGGCAAAGACATTACTTTGCCAACAAAGGTCCGTCTAGTCAAGGCTATGGTTTTTCCTGTGGTCATGTATGGATGTGAGAGCTGGACTGTGAAGAATGCTGAGTGCCAAAGGATTGATGCTTTTGAACTGTGGTATTGAAGAAGACTCTTGAGAGTCCCTTGGACTGAAAGGAGATCCAACCAATCCATTCTGAAGGAGATAAGCCCTGGGATTTCTTTGGAAGGAATGATGCTAAAGCGGAAACTCCAGTGCTTTGGCTACCTCATGCAAAGAGTTAACTCATTGGAAAAGACTCTGATGCTTGGAGAGATTGAGGGCAGGAGGAGAAGGGGACGACAGAGGATGAGATGGCTCGATGGCATCACTTACTCAATGGACGTGAGTCTGAGTGAACTCTGGGAGTTGGTGGTGGACAGGGAGGCCTGGCGTGCTGTGGTTCATGGAGTCATGAAGAGTTGGACATGACTGAGCGACTGAACTGAACTGAAACCACAGCATGCCAGGCCAATTAATATAATCAGCTAAAAATTACACATTTGCACTAAGCTGTGTTAACCTCCTGCCAGGTTGCTTTTACTGAGATTAACTTTGTTGTCTTGTCTTTAGTTTTCATTGAATGATGCAAGAAGAAATTTAATATTGCACTTTCATAGGTATGTCATTGAGACAAGGGTCTTTGTAGCACAGCAGTGTTGCATACGTGAAACTCTGAATGAAATTATTGCTCTATGCCAGGGAAGGCTTCACCTGCCTTAAAGAATTGCTATTTCTTATTATCAAAGAGAATTAAATCATTGGCTACTCTGTACTAGAGCAACCAAGACTTTTTTTGGTTTTAACTACTGTATTCCTGGCACCTAGAGCAATGCTTGGCTCATAGCAGATCCTAACAAAATCAGTATTTGTTGAATTGAATGCTTCTCTTTCCCGTTGGCTGTCAACAAATTGGAAGCAAATTCCTACGTCAGCTTTGACACTAGTTGATCTTATGTCCTCTATATGTGCACATTTATGACCTTTGTGATTTTGACATTCTGTGCAATTTGTTTGCTTCTGGGTTTGTATTTGGTAAGCTTATATATGTGGCTCAGTCAGTTCAGTTCAGTCGCTCAGTCATGTCCGACTCTTTGCGACCCCATGAATCGCAGCACGCCAGGCCATCACCAACTCCTGGAGTCTACTCAGACTCACGTTCATTGAGTCGGTGATGCCATCCAGCCATCTCATCCTCTGTCATCCCCTTCTCCTCCTGCCCTCAATCCCTCCCAGCATCAGAGTCTTTTCCAGTGAGTTAACTCTTTGCATGAGGTGGCCAAAGTACTGGAGTTTCATCTTTAGTATCATTCCTTCCAAAGAACACCCAAGGCTGATCTCCTTTAGAATGGATTGGTTGGATCTCTTTGCAGTCCAAGGGACTCTCGAGTCTTCTCCAACACCACAGTTCAAAAGATCAATTCTTCGGTGCTCAGCTTTCTTCACAGTCCAAATCTCACATCCATACATGACCACTGGAAAAACCATAGCCTTGACTAGATGGACGTTTGTTGGCAAAGTAATGTCTCTGCTTTTCAATATGCTATTGAGGTTGGTCTTAACCTTCCTTCCAAGGAGTAAGCATCTTTTATTTCATGGCTGCAATCACCATCTGATGTGAGTTTGGAGCCCCCCAAAATAAAGTCTGACACTGTTTCCACTGTTTCTCCATCTATTTCCCATGGAGTGATGGGACCAGATGCCATGATCTTCGTTTTCTGAATGTTGAGCTTTAAGCCAACTTTTCACTTTCCTCTTTCACTTTCACCAAGAGGCTTTTTAGTTCCTCTTCACTTTCTGCCATAAGGGTGGTGTCATCTGCATATCTGAGGTTATTGATATTTGTCCCAGCAATCTTGATTTCAGCTTGTGTTTCTTTGAGTCCAGCGTTCCCCATGATGTACTCTGCATATAAATTAAATAAGCAGGGGGACAATATACAGCCTTGATGTACTCCTTTTCCTATTTGGAACCAGTCTGTTATTCCATGTCCAGTTCTCACTGTTGCTTCCTGATCTGCATATAGGTTTCTCAAGAGGCAGGTCAGGTGCTCTGGTATTCCCATCTCTTTCAGAATTTTCCACAGTTTATTGTCATCCACACAGTCAAAGGCTTTGGCATAAGTCAATAAAGCAGAAATAGATGGTTGTCTGGAACTCTTGCTTTTTTGATGATCCAGCGGATGTTGGCAATTTGATGTCTAGGTCTATATAAATAAATGTTACCAGCAACTATTACGTGTCTGATATGTAACAACTGAAAATTATTTTCTCCTCATTTGAGGCTGATTTCAAAACTAAAACTTAAGAGATTTCATGATTTACCCAATTCAGACTTCAGGAGGGTTGGAGGACTTTGCTGAAATCATTATGAGAACAGCATAAGCCAGTGGTCATAGAGTATCTGTTTCCCTGCCAACACTGAGGAAATTTGGCTGCCCAAGTCTGCTGCTAGCTAGAGCTCGAGGCTGCCAGTGTGTGTTTAATTATGCTTCAGACCTGTTGTCTGAATCAGTCCTCCTCTCCACCCTCCTTTTTGTGCTAAAGCACATGGCAAGAAAGACTTGTGATAATGTGGAGTATTCACAAGAAAGATCACTCATGATCAGGGCAGATCTTTTATTGTTCTAAATAGAATATTTAAAGATTTTAAGTTACATCTAAAAAGATTGCATAAGCAGGAAACTTAGCCCTTGTGTGCATGTTTTTCCTGTGTGTTTTCCTATGCTCTGCCATAAAGGTCCATCTTGTGATTCTAGCTTCACACAAAGGATTGAGGGGCAGAACTTTAAAAAAATTTTATTTTATTGACGTATAGTAGATTTATAAATGTGTTAATTTCTACTTTATATCAAAGTGCTTCAGTTGTACATATATATGTTCTTCCCTGGTCGGTCAAACGGTAAAGAATCTGCCTGCAGTACAGGAAGCCTTGGTTTGATCCCTGAGTTGTAAAGATCCGTGGAGAAGGGAATGGCTACCCACTCCAGTATTCTTGCCTGGAGAACTCTATGGGCAGAGAAGCCTGGAGGGCTACAGTCCATGTGGCCTCAAAAAATCAGACACAACTGAGCAACTAACATTTTCACTTTAACTTTCATGTTCTTTTTTCATATTCATTTCCATTATGATTTATCACAGGATATTGACTATAGTTCCCTGTGCTAAACAGTAGGAGCTTGTTGTTTATCCTTTCTATGTATAATAGTTTATTTCTGTGAATTTCAACCTCCTAATCCGTATCTCCTCCCATCCCTTGGCAATCACAAATCTGTTCTCTCTGTGAGTCTGTTTCTGTTTTGTAAATAAGTTCATTCGCATCATTTTTAGGTTCTACATATAAATGTTATCATATGGTAGATGTCGTTCTCTTTCTGACTTCACGTTGTATAATAATTTCTAGGTCCATCCATGTTGCTACAAATGGCATTATTTTATTCTTTTCATGACCCAGTGACATCCCAATTGTACATATATATATACCACGTCTTCTTTATCCATTTCTGTCAGTGGGCGTTGAGGTTGTTTCCATGTCCTGGCTGTTGTAAATAGAGCTGCTGTGGCCACAGGAGTGCATGTATCTTTTCAAATTGATTTTCTCTAGATATATTCCTAGAAATGGGGCTGCTGGATCATATGAAAATCCTATTTTTAGTTTTTTGAGAGAGGTCATAATTTTAATATTGGTTTTGGATAAGTTTACTTTGACAGAGGTTCTAGTTCTAACATTTTTGGGGGGCAGGGGGAGGGAGCCTAGGCATGGCTGAGCCTCAGCAGCCTCACCTGCCCCTATGATTGGAGGGGAAAGGCAAGGTGCTGATCGGGCAGCTCCCTTGACTGCCTTCTAACTCCAGTTTGGAGTTCTTGCTCTCATACTTTTTCTCATCCTTCATATCAATATATTAGTTTTACAAAATTGTTGAAAGTGTGCTTCTTGCAGAAAATGAGATCTGGGCAGGGAGAAATAGCATACCTGGTTCCTCTGCTATGGGACTTCTGGTCAGCAGAGTTGGAATGTCCAACAGTTTGACCATTCTTACTTAAGTAGTTGTTGATTAATCTGTCTCCTTCATTCATTCATGCCACAGAGTCTATGAACAGGGAACTAAGTACATGAGAAGGGGGAAAAAGATGGAAACTAACATTTCTCATGTATCTATGCACTAAGTTATGTGCTTTAAATGCATTTTTTTACTTTAAATCTTGGAACCATTTCCACATGTGACTAGCCCTTTGAAAAATAGCTGTATTATTTAGGGCTATTATTATCCACACTTCATTGATGGAAAAAAGCTAGTTCTCAAAGAGATTAAGCAACTTGCCAAGATTACATGTCAGTGGCCATCGCTTATGTCTAAAATCACCACCTGTTTCTATCAGACCACATGCTCTCCCAAATCTGTGAGCATCTCCACTTTCTCTGAGAGTAATGGTAGTAATTACATTACTGAGTTGCTCTCATATACAGAGGCTGTTGTCCAAAGTTGGTATATTTGCTCAACTACAGAGAAATTCTATTAGAGTTTCTGTCTTCTTGTTTTGTACTGATTCAGGTAAACAGGTAGGGTTCAAAATATTTTTTGGTACTAATAAGTACTGCCCTATTAAAGCTCTACTGTGCATTGCATTGCCTCTTTTTTAGTAAACATCACCCATTCCAGAACTTTTTACTATATCCTGACCCTTGTCTCTTTTAGCACTAGATATGTATCTGAATTTTTCAAGATAGGTTTTTATTATTTCCCAAAACATCATGCTCAAACATCTATCCATTTCTTCATATGTGGGCCTCTAAGGTTTCTCTTCCATTCTGTCTATTATACCTTCTTGACAGACTGTCTGTAACATAAAGTAGGGTCCAGGACTTACACATCTTCAGAATGTAAGGAAGAAAGCATGAAAACAGGAACAGATAAGTGAAAAAAACAAAAAACCAAAATGGTCTGCTTACTGGCAGACTAGAAAAAGCAGCACAGATTGTGGAGAGAAAGAACATGTTTTATTTCAGAATGGTTTTTGAAGCTTAGACATGAAGGCTAGTTACTACTGAACCCAGCATGAGGTTACTTTGCATCTATCATCCTAGGTAGTGGTTTAGATAACCTGCAGTGGCTACCTCTTTTTCTGTTGATGACTTATTTTTCTTCATCTGTGTTGATTAAATATGCCATTTTAAGTAAATCTCTCAGCTGATATTAACAATTGATGACCAAATGAAAGTGATCCAGCACCTGCATCATCACTAGCTAATAATCTCATTACTGTTCTCAAACGATGTAATTATTTCACATCACACACACGGCTCTAAGCAATGGAGCCCAGAGTAATTTGCATTTAATTCTTTTAAACATATCCAACAAATTAAGTAATGGAATATTAAAACCTGTATAGTCTTTAGGCTAGAATGAGTAAAAGATTCAGCAGTCCCCCTTGGGAGATATATTGTGCCTTTCATGACTGGCCTTATGGGGATCACAAAAGACAATGGGCGTGTGACTCTTCCGATGCGTCAAGTCAGCACTCTTCAGATGGGTAAGATCTGCTTATTTAGACACACAAATATGTTTAGATACATATGACATGTTTACCATGTCATATCATTTTGGCTGAAGTCAGTTTTTATCTCCACTATTATCACAGAACTCGATAATACTGTTTCCCTGGTAGACACTTTGAGAGATCAGTTTTAAACAATATACTTAAACTTGACTAAAAAGTTCCTTAGAAAATATTTTTTTCCTTCAAAAATATTCATTGCAACTCAGGAATTTCAGGTGGTATTTTAGAAAACATGACCAGTGATGGCTGCGTTGTGTCCTTACTCAGGTGCTTACAGATGTTTGTTCATGTGCCTGTGTCCCAGCCTATCCTAACAGTTTTAGATAAAATTTCTTCTTACGGTATCAATATCATCTGGTAATCTCTCTATTTTAGTTTTAACTGTGGTTTATGGGAGAAGGAATTTAAAAAAATATATATATATTTCCCTTTAGGGAGCCTCTTTCATTCATTTCAGCTCAGCTTACAGGCCTTGCCGTATTGGCCTCCCTGTATTCCCTTTGTAGGTCTCCCTGCCTGCCAATGCAAGAGATAAGGATTCATCCCCTGGGTTGGGAAGATCCCCTGGAGAAGGGAATGGCAATCCACTCCAGCATTCTTGCCAGGAAAGTCCCATGGACAGAGGAGCCTGGCGGGCTACAGTCCACGAGGTCGCAAAGAGTCGGACACGACTGAGTGACTGAGCGTGCGCACACGCCCTCCCTCCAGAGTAACAATGGCTCATCCGCTTGCACAACTGGCTGGTAATGGATCCAAGGTAAAAAAGGAAAGGAGAGTCTTTAGCAGTGTTCTGGGAACACTTTATGTTCTAGAATAAATAATGAGGCATTAAATCAATACACAAAAACACTAAATGTAATTCACCATCTTTATTCCACAATCTGAGATACTTTCCACAATCCAGGTTTTATCAGTGTTCAGCATTACTGTCCAATCATGCTTCTCCCTGTGGAAACATAAGAAAAGCAGGTTTCTTCCAAATCTGAAAGCTAGAAAAGTCTGCCAAGATAGAGATGTATTATTTATAAAGCAGTATTGGAAATGTTTCATTTCTGATAAATTGTAGTCCTGGAGAGGTTTATGTCATTAAGCTCCACCCCTACCCCCCCCCCAAATGGGTGTCATATAGACTCCCTTTCTAAAATAATTATCTCTTCATTGATTGGTAAGTAGATATCATACTGTTGTTGTTCAGTCACCCAGTCATGTCCAACTCTGCAATGCCAATGGACTGCAGCACACCAGGCCTCCCTGTCCCTCACCATCTCCTGGAGTTTGCCCAAGCTTGTGTTCATTGCACTGGTGATACCTCCCAGCCATCTCATTCTCTGATGCCCTCTTGCCTCTCTGCCTTCTGATCTTCCCAGCATCAGGGACTTTTCCAGTGAGTCATCTGTTTTCATCAGATGGCCAAAATACCAGAGCTTCAGCTTCAGCATCAGTCCTTCCAGTGAATATTCTGGGTTGATCTCCCTGGAGATTGACTGGTTTGCTTTCCTTGCTGTCCAAGGGACTTTCAGGAGTGTTTCTCCAGCACCATAGTTCAAAGGCATCAGTTCTTTGGTGTTCTGCCTTCTTTGTGGTCCAGCTCTCACAACCATGTGTGACCACTGGGAAGACATGGACCTTGACTATATGGACCTTGGTCGGGAGAGTAATGTCTCTGCTTTTCAACACACTGTTTAGATTTGTCATCACTTTCGTGCCAAGAAGCAATCCTCTTCTGATTTCATGGCTGTGGTAACCATCTGCAGTAATTTTAGAGCCCAAGAAGAGGAAATCTATCACAAGTTCCACCGTTTCTCCTTCTATTTGCCATGCAGTAATGAGGACAAATGCCATGATCTTAGCTTTCTAATATTTAGTCTTAAGCCTGCTCTTTCACTCTCCTCTTTCACCCTCATCAAGAGGCTCTTTAGTTCTTCATTTTCTGCCATTAGGGTGGTATCATTTGCTTATCTGAGGCTGTTGATATTTCTCCCGCCTATCTTGATTCCATTTTGAAACTCATCCAGCCCAGCATTTCTCATGATGTGCTCAGCTTATAGGTTAAAAAAATAGGGTGACAGCAGACAGCCCTGTCATATTCCTTTCTCAATCTTGAACCAATCAATTGTTCCATATAGGGTTCTAACTGTTGCTTCTTGGCCCACATGCAGTTTTCTCAGAGACACGTAAGATGATCTGATATTTCCATCCCTCTATAGCTTCCCACAGTTTGTCATGATCCACACAGTCAAAGGCTTTAGCATAGTTGATGCAACATACTAGTAGAGGGAAAAAAATACTGACCTTTTTTTCTGATATTTATTTTTGATACATATGTATTTCTGATAGCATATAAATTAGTTTGGTAGGACTATCATGAGAAATACCTGGTCCTAGAGCCATGTAATGTGCAAGACTTAGAAACAGGAAGATGATCCAGCCCTTGTTCCTAAGCAACCCATGCAGTAACAGATTTATTACCTGTGAATGATGAAAACATACTGTATGTAATTTGAGGGAAGAACATGGGAGAATCACAGGCTTGAGAACAGGTATAAAGAAAAAGAGAACAGATACAGTAGAAAAAGGCAGTAACCAAGGGCACTCTGGACAGTAGAAAGGGAAACAGGCACAGTCCCATAGCAGAAACTGTTTGGTTAGCAACAGCCACCATGATGGGTGATTGGTTTCCAACTATTTCTTCTCTCCTTTAATGTCTCAGTCAGCATTCAGAACCCCATGAGAAAGTGCAGAGTGACCAAGCTTAGGTTCCAGGCCTGTCCTTGGTTCAGTGTGGGAAGAAGACATATTTCCTTTCATCTCCTTAATGGAAGATGATACCTTCCATCCAACCTAAGATGAGTGGGGAAGAAGCAATTGTATGTTAGGACCAGCTTGTATTGCTCACAAGAGCCAATTAGTACATTTTCAGAAAATTTATTAAATGAATAATACTTAAAAGCAAAGGTCATAAATACTCAAGACTATGACTTCTAAACTGTTTTACTGTTACTTATGTTCTTGAGGTTATTTACATCTAATATGGCTGTCAAGTAGAAATATCATATATGGGTGTGCCTGTAGGTCTCTTCCCAGCTCTGTGTTCAGTGACATCAAGTTGGTAGCTCAAAACTGGCCAAAGTGGGGCTGTTTTACACTACAGAGGTTCAGAAATGCTGCAAAGTAGTGCTTGGTTTATTGCTGTGTTGTCTGGATTACAAAAGTGATGGAGAAATACACATAATGTGGATAAAGCTTAAAATTGTCATGTTTGTAGGCATTACATTGTGAAGAGCACAAAAAACTGAGGAAATTGTCTTCTAGTGTTTTCAAAACTATTATCAAATTCAGCAAAGAACTCCTTTATGTCATTGATGAACAAAAACATTCTGACAGATGTCTTTGTTGTTTGACCTTGCCTTACTCAGTCATAGACCCCCAAAAAATCCAACAACCTTTGAGTTGTATTTATGTTCAACCATCAACTACAAATGTAGTTTGGTTGTAAGAGTTCAGCCAAAAGTGTTCTTTTGTTGGGAAAATTAATTGACTACATGGAATTTAGAGTGTTATATTGTTGTTTATTATTGTTTATAAGATGTTACATATTCCTTGGGGCTTCCCTGGTGGCTCAGAGGATAAACCGTCTGAACATATTCCTTACATGAGCAAAATTTATAATTTGTATATTTATATAACTCTGTCTATCTATATATCTATCATCTCCACATTTTCTTTTCCTGGGGAGCCAGCTGTTAAACATTTATCAGCTTATTACTGGGTAAGAGTAATTGTGAAAAGGAAGTGAAGATGCTGAACAGCCAAAACCATAAATAAAGAGCGTCTCCTAAGACACAGATACATAAACAAGTTGCAAGACTAGGTATGGAGCATATGTGAGGCAATTAGAGTTCAAAAAAGAAAACAGTGTAAGCAAAGAGAAGAGAGTACAGGCAAACAGAGGACTGAGTTGAGGGTATGTCAAAGTTAAAGTTAATTTTTACCCCATATTTCATTCATGAATAAGAGACTAGGCTATATCCTTTGAAAATGTGAGAAGGGGGATGGATGAGAGGGGCAAATGTTTGTGGGAGAGATTAAGGAATGTTTTAGAGTGTGCTACCATCCTATGGTTCCTTGCAGTGTTCAGACAATACTTTGTATATAGTAACTTTAATAAATATTTGGCCTTTGGCTAAATAAATCCACAAATGTGTTATATAGTGATCTTGGCTTTGCTTTTTGCTAGCTGAATGACACAAAGCAAATTAATCTATCACTCAGTTTCTCATCTGTCAAATGCAGATAATATTATTTATTGTTTAGTTAGCAGCTAATTTATGGTTTAGTTTTGAGAATTAAAAATATTTGGCACATGTAAAGCCTTAGCTGATGACAATGATTTTAGCTGATGTTCCATGTTTTCTTTTTAATTTTTGACTCTTCCCTTAATAACAGGTAGTCAAGTGATTACTTCCTCTGTGAGCACCGTGTCTGCCCTTCTAGTACTATTTAACTCCTTATTCTAGTCCTTTGGTGAGACATTGAAAAATGGCCTTGATGGCAACCAGACCACAGTATTCTCAATAGAACATAAACAAGGCCATAGACAAGGCCTGTTTGTGACCACAGAAATGAATCAACACCCTCCTCTTAGTGCTGACATGAAAGGGGGCAGTTGCTTTACAATGGCAACTCTAGACTTACTTAATCTTCCCACCTCCTAGAGGAAAACTGTTCCGATTCCCACCCACTGAACTTCCCTAGCTCCTTGAGAGCTTCCAGTCCAGAACTGGTCCTTGTTTCCTCAACTTCTCCTTAGAATCCTCCAGCATGAGCTCAAACCTCATAAGAGTCTTTTCTCAGCTTCCCCTGCTAAGATGCTCCTGGGGTTCCCAAAGGCTTGCAGCCTTTCTTACTGTACAAGCTAAATAAACTCACTGTTCTTTGTTTGTTTTTTCTTTTCCCAGGTGTATTCCTGGTACTCTTTGTCAGTCTCAGCAGTGGTGATGTAATAAGTAATTGGCAGGAAAGATTGAAAACCAAGTATAACTTGCCAAAGATATGTGTTAAATAAGAATGAATGTGGTATTTAGTATGTAATGGACGGATACAGTATATTGCCAGGGGTTAAAAGATGAAGAGTCTTTTTTATTACATTCAAGTTCAAGCTGAGTTGTGGAGAATTGACACCAGTGTGATATTGTTTGTGAGCTTCTTTACTTAAAAGAAACATTCCAACCACAAAAAGGTTAGATTACAGTAAGTAATCCAACAGAGAACTTTCTTCCTGTCTTTGTTTTGAGTAATTACTGGTCTTCTTCAGCATCCCAATTACTTTAATGTGCATTTCCTACAAAGACATAACCACAATACAATCCTCCACATCAGGAAATGAGCATTGATATCTTACTCCTATCTCATCCTCAGACCACATGAAAGTAATATGCTTCATAGCTAAAGGCTGCAGTTCAAAAATCACTTGTTCCATTTAGTTGTCTTATCTCTTTAGCCTGCTGCAATCTGGAACATCTCAGTCTCTCCCTTACTGATGATCCTGACGCTTTGGAATATCACAGACCAGTTACTCTAGAGAATGTCCTTCCACTGGGCTTGTCTAATATTTCCTTATCTTTAGATTCAAGTTGTGCATTTTTGGCAGAAATACCATAAAAGTGATGCTGCGTTCTTTTCTTTGCATTTTCTCAGATGGGGCATAATTTCATTTTGTCCTCGTTAGTGGTGTTTACTTTAATTGCTTCAGCAAGGTGGTGTCTACTTGTGTTGTTCACTGTGAAGTTCCTCTTTTTCTCTTTGCAGATAATAACAACTTTTTCTCCCCTGTGGTTAGGTGTTTTGAGACTGTAAAATCCCCTTTCTCATCAGTTTCAATTATTTGTTTATTTATTTAATTACTTATATGAATATGGACTCATGACTTTCAATTTTATTTTTAAAGCCTTTTTTTTTTAAGTTTTAAGCCACAGCAAAAGTGAGAGGAAAGTACACATATAGTCTCCTCCATTGTCATCATCCTCTACCTGACTGGTCCATTCCTTACAGTTCTGTTTAATTGATTATAATCTGTTCCTGTGTATTTATTTTGACCTACCCCTGACTTGTCCAGTAGAAGTCCTTCAATCTGTCTTTTGACAGGTCCCCATCATTTTTTAATACTCCCTCACTTTCAGACACACAAAATATTCTAGGCTCATCTACCTTTTCTTCCTCAGCCTTGAAATCATCTAATTCTTCAAAGAAGTCTTGTTTCTGGTGGATAAAAGTCTTCAGAAAGGAAGGTATGGGTGCCTGGTGTGCATATTGCTTTTGCCTCACCATGCCATCTTAGTGGACAGAGATGGGAATTACATATACACCCCCTGACACACCCCCTGTAAGTGCACACACTTACATCTATATTTATTTTATATCATATAGATAATTTTGTAAAACACTGAGTTTACACTGAAGCGTTTGATTCTGATCAGCACCATAGGGTTTCTTTCTATACTGACAACTCCATTCTCTGGCAGTGAAACACCTGTCCCATTTACTCTTTGTATGTTTATTGACTGATTAAACTGAATGTATGTGATTCTCTCCCGTCATTGATCCAGCCCATTTCCTCTCGGAGATGTTGCCCTCACTTCGTTCAGGTTTTAAGCCCCCGTGCGACGCTGCTGCCCTGGCCCCCTCTCCCATACAGGCATCCTCCTTACTCCATTTGGGCCCTCAGGCCCCACACTGGGCCACTCTCCATCCAGAAGCCTTCCTTGCCTGCCCCCGACTCCCTGCCCCAGGCTCTGATACTCTGACCTGAATTACCCCCACACCCAGACCTCCTCCTCACCCAACTCAGGCTCCAGTTCCCGCCCAGGCCACCCTTCCCCCACTTACACCTTCCTCATTCTGCCTGGCCTTCGACACCCTGTGCCAGGTGCCCGCCTCTGTGGGTCCTTTCTTACCCTTCTACGCTATCTTATCTTGCAGGGGACCATGTCTCTGTGGACATGCTCAGTTTTCTACATCATGTCCAAAGTTGCTTTCCATGGATGTCTTCTCACCCCGCTTGAGTGCTGGCATCCCATCCTGGCCTGCCTTCCTGTGTGGACACTCATCTCACCCTGATCTTACTGTATATTCTCGCTCTGCGCTCCTGTGGCTCTCCTGTGCTGAGGTGGACACCCACCACGCTAGGCCACACCTGTTTGTCTGGGACTGATGTGTCCAGGAAAGGAAGTAAAGGGAAAAGGAAGACAGCAGTTGGCTTATTAGTAAGTAGGAATCTCTAGCATTTTGTCTTTGATTATCCATGTGTTTTAATAAGTCTGGCACTTTTGCTTTTCTGCAGTGAATCTATGTGCTGTGCGATGCTAGTTGCTCAGTCGTGTCCAGTTCTTTGTGATCGTTTGGACTGTAGCCCACCAGGTTCCTCTTGTCCATGGGATTTCCCAGGCAAGATAATTGAAGTGTGTTGCTATGCCCTCCTCCAAGGAATCTTCCTGAGTCGGGAATCGAACCCACATCTCCTGGGTCTCCTGCATTGTAGGCAGATTCTTTACCTGCTGTGCTGTCTGGATCTAGTATTTTAAGAGATAAGTTACCTGGAATATATTTTTTGTCATTGTTGTTAGACCAGAACTACCACTGGGTTTCCTTTCATCAGATTAGAATTAATACAAGAGTTTCTCAGTTTGATCCAACCTATTTCTTTTGGCTCCTTTCAGTGTGATTTAGCACTTCACCTCTGAACTCTTTGCCCTACAACAAATATGCCCTGCTCTCTCACACACTTGATTCTGCTTTTTCTTCCTTCCAGCATGCCTTCACTTCTTTCTATCTGGAAATCTTTGACTCATTCTTTGAGATGCAGATTAAATGTCACTTCTTAGTACAATCTGTCCCAACTCTTTAGGGACAGGTAGGTGTTTCCTGCCTCTGTAGAGAGAAATTAGAACACATGTGATTAAATTTCTGACTCTGATTGGCTGAGTAACTCTGGACAAATTGCTTATCCTTGATGAATCTCAGTTTCCTCTTCTGTGGACTGGGGATAATAATACAATAGTATCAACTTCATAGAGTTGCTATCAAGGTGGATTTTGATAATGCATCATCCAACACAAATTGTCAACATGCTAATGATTGCTGTTATGATGATTGTATAATTAAGTGTCTCCCCCCAAAAGATCATATGTTCTTAGGTATACTCCCAAAACTTAACCCAAGATCTAAACATTTTTTCAGCTCAGTCACCCAGTAGTATCTGACTCGTTGTGATGCCATAGACTGCAGCACGTCAGGCTTCCCTGTCCATGATTGGATCTCCTTGCAGTCCAAAGGACTCTCAAGAGTCTTCTCCAACACCACAGTTCAAAAGTGGTCAACTTTCTTTATAGTCCAACTCTCACATCCATGCATGACTAATCGAAAAACCATAGCTTTGACTAGGCGGATCTTTATTGGCAAAGTAATGTCTCTGCTTTTTAATATGCTGTCTAGGTTTGTCATTGCTTTTCTTCCGAGGAGCAAGCATTTTCTGAAGGAGTTTATTCATTCAGTAAATATTTTTAGCTGTGTGCTTGGTACCAGTCATGTTTTAGATAACACTGTGACCAAAACACAGATACTCTCTGACTCCATGGATTCCTAGTCTAGTGGGAAGTTGAGAATTTAACAAATAATTGTTGTTGTTCACTTGCTAAGTCCAACTCTTTGCAACCCCATGGGCTACAGCATGCCAGGCCTCCTTGTCCTTCACCATCTCCTGGAGTTTGCTCAAATTCATGTCCATTGAGTTGGTGATGCCATCCAATCTTCTCACAAATTACACAAGTGAATAAGTATTGTGGTAAGGCTTAAGAAAGATAGTGATTGTAATATCTGAAAGAGAATGGGAGGGTGCTAATTTAGAGTAGGAAGTAGAAAAGTATTTCCAAAAAATGATATTTTCCAGAGATCTGAAGGCTGAGTATAAATTAAATAGGAAAGAAGTGTTCACAAAATGAACAGTATGAGTGGAGGTGTGAGGCAAGAAAGAACTCGGTTCCGTTAAGCCAGGTTTCAGAAAGCAGGAAACGGGAGTGATGAGGAGGAGTAAAGTGCAATGAGATTTAAGAGGTAGTCTGGGTCATGTTATTTAAGAAATTTTGAATTTAAGAAATTGTGTGGGTTGCAATAGAAAGTTATTGATTTTTTAGTCAGAGGTGTGAGCTGATTCTAGTTTTCCCTCAAATTACTCTGGGGAGACCCTAGAGCAGGGGCCTCAGGAAGAGGCTATAGGGTCCCAGGGAAATATGAGCTGGGTGGGACAGTGGGGACAGAAGGTAGAGAGAGCAATGCATTTGAAACATAGAATAGACAGGTGTCATGGTAGTTTTGATGCCAATGGTATTAGGGAGTAGGGGGGAAAGTTATTCAGAATGACCAAGATTCACATGAGTGGGAGAAAGAGCAAGAGCAGAGGGGCAGTGAGCTCAGATGATGGAAACTGGAGGAGGAATAGTTTTTCAAGAGAAGATGAAGAGTTTGGCTTTGGGTGCATGAAGTGCATTTGAAATGGAGGCAAGATGTCTAAGAAGAAATGTCAAGTACACTGTTGATTATTTAAGTCTGGGGGCCAGAAGGAGGATGCGAGCTCAGTGTGTAAATTTAGGAGTTGTCAGCATAGAGATGAAACCCCTATTCCCCGCCCTACCCCTGCCCTTCTTATTATTTTTAAACTATTTGTTTATTTGGCTGTGTAGTTGCCTCATGCAGGATTTTTCATTGCAACACACAGACTCTCTAGTTGCGGTGCACAGGCTTATTGCTACCCCACCAGGGATGGAACCATGTCTTCTGTGTTGAAAGGTGAACTCATAACCACTGGACCACCAGGAAGTCACCCTTCCCATTACTGATGAACCATTAATCTTATTTACTAGACTCTTTCTGGATAATTGTCATGCTACATATAATGTATAGATGACTTGTGTTGGTAGAAAGCTAGAGAACTTCTTTGAAGGGAAATATAGCCAGTTCTGCTATAACAAGATATAGTCCTCAAAATGGAAAAGCTGTGAAAATTATGTAATAAAAATGTTTATTGAACAAATGGGGTCACAAAGCTCAAAAACATCACCAGTGCCATGTTTATATATATATACAAAGAAGAAATGATAGCATGCTTTTATACATGTTAAATGATTAATATGCAGTACTATGATAAATGCGGCTTCCCACTTGGCTCAGTGGTAAAGAAGCCACTGGTCAATGCAGGAGACGTGAGTTTGATCCCTGGGTTGGGAAGATCCCCTGGAGGAGGAAAGGGCAACCCACTCCAGTATTCTTGCCTGGAAAGTTCCATGGACAGAGAAGCCTGGCAGGCTACAGTAATGTGGTCTCAAAGAATCAGACACATTTAAGTGACTGAGCAAGCATACGTGCAATACAATAAATATGGACACAGTCTTGAGAAGGATCGGAAGTTTGTGGAAGTGGACATCAGAAGGGTTGAGACGAGTGAGTTGTTGGGAACTGTGGCAGGACTGTATCTGAAGTCAGACGGAGAGTTTGGGTAGTGTGGTTTATTGGGCTTGAGCCAAACATCAGAGTTATACGATTTACAACCTTAAACCGGAGGGCGTGCTTCTCTGCCTTTGAGGTGTTGGTCTTTCTAGGCATATATAGAATGGACACCTGCTTCTTCAAAATTTGGTCTAAAGCATAGTCTTTTCTTTCAATTAAATTCTGTATCACTAATGGAAACTTTTTTTGTGCCTTTCTTATTTTACTTCTGGCTTCCTCCAACAACTGAAGGCTTTGGGAGTCTTCACCATGTTTGAAACTGCCAACGACCTCACTGTGTGTGATTTAAGAGGTCAGTTTCAGAGTCACTTTTCAGGCTGAAGGTCTTTGTATATTTTGTAGATAGTGCTTTCTCTTTGGCTGTCAGGAAGATTGTTTCTAATTTTCTTTTATTTGGTCTTCAATCCATATGCTTCCAATCTTTTTTTTTCCTGCAATTTAACACATAATTTAAAGAGGTAGTAGATGTTTAAGGTGTTTGCATAAATGTGTTTTGTGTGAAATTTGGGGGCATAATGAGAATTTCACATTTATTTAGGTATGATTTTATCTGCAGAGAAAAAAAATGCACCAAACTGAACTAAGATGAGTCAGAATACACAAAACACATTCATGCAAACATATTAAACTTCTACTGCCTCTTTAAAGTATGTGTTAAATTGGAAGAAAAAAAATGATGCTTTTGAACTGTGGTGTTGGAGAAAACTCTTGAGAGTCCCTTGGACTGTAAGGAGATCCAACTAGTGAATTCTAAAGGAAATCAGTCCTGAATATTCATTGGAATGACTGATGCTGAAGCTGAAACTCCAGTACTTTGGCCATCTGATTTGAAGAACTGACTCACTAGAAAAGACCCTGATGCTGGGAAAGATTGAAGGCAGGAGGAGAAGGGTACGACAGAGGATGAGATGATTGGATGGCATCACTGACTCAATGAACATGAATGTGAGCAAGCTCTGGGAGTTGGTGATGGACAGGGAAGCCTGGAATGCTGCAGTCCATGGGGTCGCAAAGTGTCAGACACAACTGAACAACTGAACTGGACTGAACTGATTTTCTAATATGTCAGTTACCTTGAAACAAATTTGCACTTTCAAAACAAGCATTCTAAAAGAACTTGCTTTATTAACTTTTATTCTCAAATTTTCCTAGTAGAATATCCAAGTTTTAGAAAACAGAAATACTTGTAATAGACTGGGCAGCAAATTTTCCTCCTGGAAGTTTGTGGTAAATCAGTCCTTGATAAGATGGAAAATGTTGGTGAAATGGGCAGTAAGTGGATAACTGTTTGATTTATATGCTAGATTATGAGTGACTTTTTAAAACTAACCTCAGCTTTATAATAATTTAGATTCCAAGAAATGACAGTTTTTGTTTATAAAAGTATCACAGAAAAATTTCTCTGTTCACTTCCTTCTTTGATCTCTTTCTTTCTTCCTGTATCTATCTATCCACCTCTCCATTTGCCTTGTGTCAATTCATTCTGAATATAGATACATATATATGGCAAATATAAGAACTATAGAATAGTTTTTGAGATTATTTTAAATTTAGAAAATCACAACTTTAGGTTTAATAGGTATTAAGTCTACATGGATTTTAAAAGGAAATCTATTAATCATCACATCAATGTTATTTTGCATGTATTTCTATAAAGGATCTGGTGTTTTAATTTTGCACTCTGTGACAAATACAAGCTGGTTGCTATTCATGAAAAATTATATTTTGCTTGATAACTGCCAAAATTAGAATTCTTAACAGCTGAATGTAAAAATTTCACAACTCATTTTTGGAAAAATTATAGATTATTTATTTCTACCATAAAGTGAGTCCAAGTTTAATAAAACCAAAAGTTTAGTTCAAGTCACACATGCACACACACACACACAAACACCACAGTAATAGAGGATTATTGTTTATTATATATTTTCCTTGGTCCACAAATTCTGCTAGGTACTTTAATATGTTTTATCTAATCTCTACTATAGATCCTCACATGGTAGGAACAAACACAAAAAATCAGAAATAATTCACGTTGACCAATAATCTTTAAATTTCAGAAACTATATTCCAAAGGTCCCCAGGACTTCAGAAAGATTGAATCATGGTACGGCACTTGTATAGGACAGAAATTTTTTCTTTGCCACATCTGAGTTTTGTTAGACTCTTCACCATACTATGTATGCCTTGACATGAGTTTAAAATGAGTAAAAAAAAAAAAAAGTTTGTTTCTCTTTCTTAAATGTATAATTTTAATTTTTAAAAATTCACTAATTAAAAAAATGAAAATAAAATTAAGATGAGAAAAATTATTTTGAAGTCTGCGCCTTCCCTGGTGGCTCAGATGGTAAAGAATCCACCTGCAATGCAGGAAGCCCTGGTTCAATCCCTGGGTTGGGAAGATCCCCTGGAGGACAGCATGGCAACCCACTCCAGTATTCTTGCCTGGAGAATCTCATGGATGGAGGAGTGTGGTAGGCTATATAGTCCATGGGGTTGCAAAGAGTTGGATATGACTAAACAACAGAGTACACACACATTTTGAAGTCTATAAATGTTCTAAACTATATATGGATTGCTTTTTAGAGCAGAGACTCAAGAAACTTTCTATCCACCAATTTCTTGATCATTTGCTATCCCGTTTCTCTGATGCCTGAAGTCTGCAGCTGCTATAGAGATGTATAGAAGTTTTTGAGTTTTTTAGGGAAGTTACTCTCTCCTTTACTAGGTTGTGGTCGTGATTATGCCATTTCCCAAGATTTGGCATTCTTGTACTTGGTAACTACAAATTCTCATGTTGAATATATTTGATACATGACTAGATCAACAAGAAAAAAAAATTTAGTTCTGTGGTTAAGACAATCATTTTCCCCATTAAATGTATTTTAGAAATTTCAGTGCTAAACATTGCAAAATAGTACTTAATGATTATATCCAGTGGATGTGATTGGATAATTGCTGCTACTAAGTCACTTCAGTAGTGTCCAACTCTGTGCGACCCCATAGACGGCAGCCCACCAGGCTCCCCTGTCCATGGGATTCTCCAGGCAAGAACACTGGAGTGGGTTGCCGTTTCCTTCTCCAACTCATGAAAGTGAAAAGTGAAAGGGAAGTCACTCAGTCGTGTCTGACTCTTCTCGATCCCATGGACTGCAGCCTCCAGGCTCCTCTGTCCATGGGATTTTCCAGGCAAGAGTACTGGAGTGGGGTGCCATTGCCTTCTCCAGACTGGATAATTAAGACACTTAAATCTGTCAGGTGAAAACCTGTAAAAATTATGTTTAAAAAAGACTAAATATAAGATTATTTTATAGTTTTGTCAAGAATGATAGAAAGTATAGTCAAATAAGAGAGAGAGAGAGAGAGAAACATGTACAGGTATTCCCTCAGATATCAGAGGTCCCCTTGCAGGGCCTGAGCCCATAAATGACATGATGAGAGGCAGATGAATAAATCCTACACGTGCTGTGGGATTATGTGCTGGCTAGAGATCCAGAACTGTGAATTTCTCCCCCACACAGAAAGGGGCTATATCTGCCCCTTCTCCTGAAGGAGGGGGAAGGACACTAGCTTCTTACCTTTGGAATGCAAATAAATCTCTTTTAGGCATTTTAAGACCTGTTCTGAAATTTACAGCCCTTGATTCTGACTCTGTGCTTTGAAATATAAATACATGGAAAGATAACGTTCTAAATCCTTTCAGTGGTCTAGGCTTTACTCAGTCTCCCTTTCCTTTAATTCAGCTGCCTGGCCTGGAATGGAAACTTTTAAGAATAAATGTTTATAATCCTTTGCATGTGAGCAATAAGTTCCACCATTAAGGAGGTAGAGAGCCAAACATCTGATACTCAGTGAAAAGCAAGAGATACAAGTGAAAAACAACTTCTTTTAACTGGTGAAGTAAAACAAAACAATCTTGATTTTTATGGTGTATCCATTTCCATGGCTCAGGAGGCCAGGACTTTTCAAGAACACTGAGAAATCCAGGGAAGATATTGTCCCACAGCATACATTATAATACCTATATTAACATATGTTGAAGTTTTTCAATAAATGGTACTAGAAAAAAATGAGCTTATGATTTGGGGAAATATTTAAAATGCTTTTTCATATCAAAAATCAGACTGTAGAAAGTCTAGGGAACAATAGAAATTATTATAGTATCAAAAGTCTGTAGAAGAAAGGTTTTTTCAAGCAAAAATAGTGCAAGAAATCAGAGAGGAAGGATAATAAATTTGATTATATAAAATTGTAAAATGCCATAAGCCAAAGATATAAAAGGCAAAAAAAAGTTTTCCAATAGATATGATGAAGGGATAAATATTTCCAACATATATGACAGGATGGTAAAGTGATCCAACAGTTTTTGTGAATGTAAACACAGGTATTATCTCTTTGGAAATTAAGACAGCTTTGACAGTTACTCAGAGTCATCTCTCAGGCTATAGTCCTCAGTGAGACGTGGAATAAAACTTAAACTTACAACTCTTATGGTATTTGTTTTTCTTAAAGTTGATGAGAAAAAATGAAAATGAATGAACATTTCAACTATACACTTCTTTTTGTGATAATGTGATATCCATGTGTTGTTATTATGTAGTCAGTAAAATGACATTACTAAGGGAGTTATGCTAGTGTTATCAAGGTGACCTGAAAAGCAGAATGAAAAATTCTTATGAGCATATGGATCCCAGTAAAGCAAAGAAAACCTGGCAGAGAAGGACTCAAACTGTTAAGAATAGTTATTTCTCAACTGTAAGATTATGAGTGAATGAGTGAAGTCGCTCAGTCGTGTCCGACTCTTTGTGACCCTGTGGACTGTAGCCTACCAGGCTCCTCTGTCCATGGGATTCTCCAGGCAAAGATACTGGAATGGGTTGCCATTTAGTAACTGCAATTTTGTTCACTATAATTTTTTATCATCTTTAAGTTTTTTTTGATAAGTTGGACTTCCCTGGTGGCTCAGTTGGTAAAGAATCCACGTGCAGTGCAGGAGACCCAGGTTCAATCCCTGGGTGGGGAAGATCCTCTGGAGAAGGAAATGGCAACCCACTCCGATATTCTTGCTAGGAAGATTCCATGGACAGAGGAATTCTTTGATGGGCTATAGTCTATGGGGTTGCAAAGAATCAGACATTGCTTAGCAACTAAACCACAAGCTTTCTGATAAGCAGGTAATAATTTGTGATCATAAAAAGGTGATTCCTTTTAAGGGTGATTATTAAGAACTTTAAAAATAAGGATTAAAATAAGAAAATATTTCACAGTCCAAAGGTATCTCACCAATAGGAATCCATAGTGACTGCCAGGAGCTCCTAGAAAGCCTGACTAGGTCATTCTAAGTAAATCTTTACTATGGGACTTTTACTGGGCTAATGTGTTTGGAGAACCTTGAAGAGAAATATAGAATATATATATAGTAAAATCTCTTGGTTGCTCAGTTGTGTTCGACTCTGTGCTTCTGTGCACTGTAGCCCGCCAAGCTCCTCTGCCCATGGAATTCTGCAGATGAGAATACTGGAATGGATTGCCATTTCCTTCTCCAGGGGATCTTCCCAACCCCTGAATCAAACTCGGTTCTCTTGCATTGCAGGCAGGCTCTTTACCATCTGAGGCACCAGGAAAGCCCTATATAATAAAAAGAGATGTGTATAAGAGACAGGTGCACGCGCGTGCGCGCTTAGTTGCTCAGCATGTCCAGCTCTTTGTGACCCCACGGACTGTAGCTCACCAGGCTCCTCTGACAATCGTATTTCCTAGGCAAGAATACTGGAGTGGGTTGCAATTTCCTCCTCCAGGGATACTTCCTGACCTAGGGACCAAACCTGCTTCTCTTGTGACTCCTACATTGGCAGGTGGATTCTTTACCTTGGAGCCACCTGGGAAGCCCATATCCAGCACCAGGGGAACTTTAATAATTGCCACATTGTATGTTTTTCTTGGAAAACTCAAAATTGGAAAATAATGTCATGTTGGATCCTGGGAATGTCCTTCAGTCACTGAAACCTGTCTGTCCCTCCTGGCAACACTGAGAGAGAACTTCAGGGATCTCACAAATATTAGGTACAAATAATCAGTCTCACTGTTACCACTAAACAATGCTAACAAGTTGGTCCAGACCCAAGGGTACAGGGCAACACTATAATCATATGTTTCATATCTTGTCCAGGATAAAGGATTTTTGGTAGCTCTTTTTACTTGGTAAAGTAACTCATGTCAGTTCTTGTTTTGCTGGAATTAACCTTCAAACAATTTGAAATATAAGGAGAGAGGCTGGCATAGAGATCTCACATTAGATCTGGGATGACTGTTTTTTCAAAAGGATGGTGAATATATCAGCAGCCCTTCCTGGAGTGACTGATCCTTTGACAGAGGCAGCTTTTAGATTGTACTATTGACTGCATGCATATCCATCTTGTAGCTACTATTGCATCTATGCTCAGAGAATCCATCAGGAGCATCCAAGACTTGAAGGACAGAGTTGTGAATCATTCATTTAAATTCAAATTAGATTCACCAGCTGTTGTTGCTACTACTGTTAGCAACCTTAAGGAGACATTTTATCCTAGCAACCATAGAAGAGGCAGATAACAAATTTCATTTTTATAAGGACAAAAATGGTCAGAAAGCATAGAAGCAATATTTCGTTCAAATTCATCTATTTCACAGCAGAAAACCTTTTAAACAGAATCTAGAAGGCTGCAATCAGTTGCTTCAACAGATTTTGCAGAATAACTATCATTGCCAAGATGGATGAGGTCAGCATTCTATAATATTTGGTAGGTTCTATTCTAGGCAGTGACTTCATAAGTTAACAAAAACTGCGAGTGGAGTCAATAACTCTCCAGCATAAACTCATCAATGTGGTAAAGCCAAATTTGTATGGATTCTCTTTAATTTAACCAAAAAATTTTTAAGATTATTTTATATGGCAAATACTTATTTCATTGTCACTGTTCCCCTTGGAAAAATTACCAAAATATTTTAAAACACTTTGGTTTCTGACTGACTTGAACTCTTGACATGTAGGACTGATTTCCTCCTTGTCATGCACAGACCCTCTTTTGTAGCATGTTCTTGGTAAAAATTTACTGAATTAAATTCAAATATTGTTTAAGTGTTTTTATCACTTACCCAGGTTGTTCTTAAAATCTTATGTTCTAGTGTCCAAGACTTAATAATCACAGTTTCAATAAATTATATAGGACAATTTTCTAAAAAAGCTAAATATATGCAAAAAATCCTATTAAAAACATCTAGAAATATTTTCATGAGTGTATGTAAGCATATTGTATCTTTTAGCATCTTGATTCCATAGCAAAACTCAGATAGATAGGTAGATAGAAATATTATTATCCAGGAAGCTCTCAACATTCTGTAATTTTCTTAAAGCTTCAGATGGAAAATGGCATTATTTGATAGAATATGGGTTTTCAGAATTGTGCATATTCTAACCCTGCAACACAAAATCACTGCTAGATATTTTCTAGTGTACCTCATTGTTCTGGGTCTCATATTCTAAATACATATATATGAAGTTAAAAAAACAGTGTTCAAATATCTCCATAGTTTTATCACAAAAGTATAACTGAATTATTATAATTTTTCAGTTATCAGTGCTGGTTGCACAATTGGCTCAATCATTGGTCCAATCATGGTCTTTTAATCAATATATATATATATATTAAATTGGAGGATAATTGCTTTACAATATTGTGTTGGTTTCTGCCATATATCAACATGAATCAGCCATAGGTATACATATGTCCCCTCCCTCTTGAACCTCCTTCCCACCTCCCACCCCTAATCAATAGTTTTGAAGCCTAAGTTTTGGTTGCTGTTGTTTTTATCATCAAGTTATTATCAGCTAAAACTATTGATTTAGTGTGACTTTTACTTTAAAAAATTGTATCAGCCTTAAATGGATGACAAGGAAGAATTTAGGAGAAGCAAATAAAGTGGATTTGTGTACATCACAAATGAAGGTATAATCTTACAGTTTCCTGAATCACTGAGAAATAAAGTATATGGTGACTAAAACAAGTCTTGGTGATGAGAACCAACTTATATCTGGAGCAGACTTTCCCTGTCTTTGGAGTACATAATCACTTTGGGAAAAGTTATTTTGGCTGCATTAAGGTGTGCCTGCCCTTGCCAGTCTGAGGATTTTGAGATTCTTACCGTTAAGTCCTTCACAGTCAGATGGACTGACTTCAGGGGCTGATCATGTAGTTTAAAGATTATCCAGTCTGACAAGCTAGTTCTGTGGTCATATCGTTTTGAGAAAGCCTGACTAGGTCATTCTAAGTAAATCTTTACTATGGGACTTTTACTGGGCTAATGTGTTTGGAGAACCTTGAAGAGAAATATAGAATATATATATAGTAAAATCTCTTGGTTGCTCAGTTGTGTTCGACTCTGTGCTTCTGTGCACTGTAGCCCGCCAAGCTCCTCTGCCCATGGAATTCTGCAGATGAGAATACTGGAATGGATTGCCATTTCCTTCTCCAGGGGATCTTCCCAACCCCTGAATCAAACTCGGTTCTCTTGCATTGCAGGCAGGCTCTTTACCATCTGAGGCACCAGGAAAGCCCTATATAATAAAAAGATACAGTGTTTTTTAGAACTCATGTGTTCTGCATAATTCAGCTTTTTGCTGGGGAGAGAGCCCATTGTCTCTATGTTCCCGAGGTGTGCTGGAACTTGCTCCTACTGGCTCCTGAAAGCTGGTTGTGTGCGTCACTTCCCAGCTCCTTGGTTATGTCATGTAAGTAGATTGAAGTCAACCACAATTGGAGTATTTACACTATAGGTATTAGTGAAGTTTACAGATCAGAACATTTCCCTCTGGAGAGCTGGTTGTTAAATATTTACCACTGTGGTTTTCACAAGACACACTTTGTTCACTGCTATGTCCCCAGTATTCAGAGAAAGTGCCAGTCAAATACAAAACAGACACACTGTAAATATTTGTTGAATGCATTAAGCTGTACCAAACCAGTCAGAAATAAATATTTGTTTCTACTTTTCTCAAAGATCTTTCCAGGATGTATATTTTACCATCCCTATCCCTAAAGTGTCAATAACTTCTCTCATACTGAACCTACAGTTTTTATTTCTGCTGAAATTTAATGGTATTTTTTTTAAACATTTTCAGTAATTAGGAAGCTGGAGGAAAAGTGGCCTCTTTATGTTACGTTTTTGTTACAAGAAATCCTCATGCGAAGGTGGCAGAGATACAGTCTTCTGTTGAATGGTGCTTTAAGTCAGTCTCTCTAGTGGAAGGAATGTGTCACAGTTGGTTTGTGTTAGTGACAGGGCAACCAGGTTGTACCATATTATGAATTTAACACGAGGCAATTCATAAGTTTCAGTGGCCAATCATAAATCCATCCTGCTTCGTCCTGGAGCTGCCTGAGTTGACATTCATTAAGTGCTTATTAGAGACAGAGTAAGAATCATTTATATTTTGGCACTTGGAGTTTTTTGCTTTAGGTTTTTTTTTTTTTTTTTTGCTTTTCAATGTTTCTCCCAGTTCCCTTCCTTTTGCTGAAAGTTTCTACTCAGAATGATGTCTGACAATGGTTAACACACCATTTGGTGATGTGCCAAGGTAGTTACAGGAAGTCTGAGATATGTACGGTTAAACTTTTTGGATCATGCTAATATGACTTTGTAAATTTCCATATTGAAACTGAACACCTAAAATAGATAATGTTCTGGGTATTGATAACTGTAGGATGGTTAAAGATAACCCAAATCTTTTAAGAAGGAATTCTAGTATTAGGTCTTGGTTTTCAAACTTTGGTAAGTATCAAAATAATCTGAAGAGTGTAGTTCAAAATTCAGGATGAGGAGTCATAGATTTTTATGAAGATATCTATGATTTCTTTCACTTGACTGTTATTAAGCACTTAACTTTCATATCTAAAAGGAGGGAAGAGACGTTAACTATATCTTTGTTCCTCTGTTCATCTAATTCCCATTTTCTATCAGTCAATGAGTCCTATAAACTCCTCATTAAGATCTTTCAAAACTGCCCCTTTGTTCATTCCACCACAGTTACTTGGTTAATGCTCTGGATATTACAGAAATAATAGCCTCCTTCTTTTTAAGGATGGAGAGGCAGGTTTTCAGTGTATGGTAGCATATGTAGTAGGTCCTATCAGTGCCCCACCATTTTTCCTCAGCCCCCTTGGATCTCAAGGTTATACAAACCCACTTCTGGCTCACTGACTGAGGGAGCCTGTTTGACCTGTGCTTGGGGATGGGCCTGAAGGTGGCTGAGTGTCACTCCTCTCAGCTAACAATGGTGAAGGTCAGGAGTTTGAGGATAAAAACGTTAACTTCTTTGTTCCTTCATGGCACAATTCTGAGGTGCATTCTATAGTTTTCCAGTGTATGTCAGTTGTTCACTGTGAAATCCTTCATTTTAGCATTCTGTTTACGTGATTTCCTCATCTCTGTCACAATTCCCTATACCATTAACCTTCTTTTTAGAATTACTCCCCAAGGAAACTGCTTGCGTCCAAATCCTTGACTCAGTTCAGTTCAGTCACTCAGTCGTGTCTGACTTTTGCGACCCCATGGACTATAGTACGCCAGGCTTCCCCGTCTATCACCAACTCCTGGAGTTTGCACAAATGTCCATCGAATTAGTGATGACATCCAACCATCTCATCCTCTGTTGTCCCCTTCTCCTCCTGCCTTCAATCATTCCCAGCTTCAAGGTCTTCTCCAGTGAGTCAGTTCTTTGCATCAGGTGGCCAAAGTATTGGAGT
>SJYC01061344.1:0-33157 GCA_006408675.1 Madoqua kirkii
CCACTTCATGCAAAGAGTTGACTCATTGGAAAAGACTCTGATGCTGGGAGGGATTGGGGGCAGGAGGAGAAGGTGGCTGGATGGCATCACTGACTCGATGGACGTGAATCTGAGTGAACTCCGGGAGTTGGTGATGGACAGGGCAGCCTGGCGTGCTGCGATTCATGTCTTTGCAGAGTCAGACACGACTGAGCGACTGAACTGAACTGAACTGAACTGAAGCTGATGATTGCCAAGTCAGGACATGAAATGAGACACACAAGCAGACAACAGCTGTCCCTGGGACAGAATGAATTGACAACCAGTAGGTACCTGGCAGCAGATCAGATGTTTAATTCTTACAAATGTTTTTTGCCTACCAATATGAATTTGGAAAGGAAAGGATGCTCTTACGTTCCTCTCTCAATCAGGCACCCGAGATCTGGGAGAGCAGTCTTTGGTAAGAACTCTCACCTTTTGCTGGCTCCTGCCAGTTTTCCCAGAATCCTGGCTGCAGGCTCTGGACTGAGTGGCTACTCCCAGCAGTTCTCAACTTGGTCATCAGAAACTGTAGAGGAGGAAGAACAATTTTCCCTCCACCCTTAATGGTAGTGCTTGACTAAGGGCACTATTTGTCTATTGTGTTAGTTGTGTCAGACTCTTTGAAATCCCATGAATTGTAATACACCAGCCTCCTCTGTCCGTGGAATTCTCCAGGCAAGAATACTGGAATGGGTTGCCATTTCCTTCTCTGGGGGATTTTCCCAACCCAAGGATTGAACCCAGGTCTCCTGAATTGCAGGCAGATTCTTTACCATCTGAGTCACCTGGGAAGCCCTTAAGATACCTCATAAATGCATTAACTTATCTAGGTTATAATTTCTCCATTATGGCCACTGTAATTCAAGATTATCTGTGATATGGTTAACCTGCTTGCTCTGTCTTCAGACAGGATTTTGTTCACCTGAGGCCTCACATTGGGTGCAGGCTTACTTAAGTTGAACCTAGTCTAACCTTGGACTCAATTTGGTTTCTAAGTTGGATCCAGTTCAGTTCTGAACCCTGTCTGGTTTTATGTCAAACCCAGTCTAAACTCTTAGTAGCTTCCAGGCCCAGTTTGGGAAAAAAGAAATTATCCAAAAAAACCCTGAAAGTTTCTAATGATGGTTGCTGTAGTCCTAGGATCCTAGAAGGTCTTACCTACCATCTGAGGCAGTGAGCAAGCAGCAAGTTCAAGGGGCTCAGCAGGTACCTGCATAATTGAGTTAATTCTCAGGTTGGGGATGAAGAGCTTAGCATAAGTGCCTTCATTTTGGTCCTCCTGTCTTGTTTTTCGCAATGGTTACTCTTTTTCTTATAGCTTGTTGGTGAAGTCTACATATGGTGAGAAACAACTATACTCTTTCTTACTTTTGGGCTCAACTCCACACTTCATCTTGGCAGGAAGGACCCTGCTCTGAATCCTGAACCTCAGAGGATGGCACTCTTGCCCTCCTCCTGCACAGCTCCTCTCCTGAGGTTTAGGAGTTTGTGGAGCCAAGAAGATGGGCTGATCTGAAACCCTTGCCGCCCCTCCCTACCTCTCATTCTAGTTGTGTTCTGGATGCTTTAGTCCCTGGAATGCCCCATCCAAACAGAGTGAGTGTACTCCAGGGAACTGACTGAGACTTTCTATGGGGAAGACCATGTTGCTGACCCTGGTGATTTAGAGGTAAGCTTGGGCTAGGAAATGGGGAAGGGATTTTAGGCTAGGGAGTGGGGCCAGGACTGGAATTTGAACTTTCCCATCAGCTTCAGTTACAAAACTCCAAAAAATCCACTCGTTCTAAATTCAAACCTGCCTGTCCAATTTTAATTCCTTGGAGGAAACTAAAAGGCAGATACCAACCTGGAAAAAAGGCCGGGACACTCTGTGTAGAAATTACCTAACCTGAATGGGATTGGGGTCACAGTAAACCTCTGGGCATATGGAAGGAGGCCCCCTGTGCAGAGATAGACATCTATCTTTACCATTTCCTGTGATTTTTTTTTGTTTTTTACTAAAACAAACAAAAATATTTGGTTCCTCCAATTTTTCTCTGTTAGGCACTAAAATGATACAAGTAAAACATTTTTGATCATTTTTGTAGCAACTTATTTATCCTTAAGACCATTTGATTATAGAACTCATCATATTTCGTGAACTCCTTTTGATGCCCCAATAATACATCATGACTTTAAAAGCATGTCATGGTCAAATAAATTTGACTAACACAGATATGCCACATTCTTCAAACACCTGAGACTGGCCACATCAAACCCACATTCCTGGTCAAGACTCCCAGATAACCTATCTTTCTTTATCTGAAACTCATTTCTAAGTTGCCCCATGTTCCTCCTAATCTATTCCGTCAAGCTGCCCATCACCAGACTTTCCAAAACTTTCCACTGGGGCCTCAGGAACTCATGGTCTATCGCTAAGAAACCACCTTACATGCTCAATCTCCTCTGTGAACAGTCCATTCACCTTTTAATTCTAACTGGAAAGCCTCTGAGATGAGCTTCATGCTCTCCCTGTAATTTTTCTCCCCTTATGTTCAGTACCTGGAGTTGGTATTGGTGACTCACTTTGTTGTGAAGATCTTGTTTCTCACTATTTCTTAAAATTTTCCCTTTTGCTTTGTTCACATAGGCTCCCCTAATTTGTACTCATTAAACATCTCTAGGTCCTACAATTGCCCCCTAACTGCACTTCCTCTTCCCTGAGTGGCTTCCCTTCAATCTGTCCACACTGCTGTGATATTGATCTTTTTAATCATGCCATTTCCTTGCTTAAACTCCTTCAATAGCTCCCCATAGCTTTCAAGGAGAAAGTTCAAACTCTTTCATTTAGTATCTAAGGCTTTTGTGACCCCATTTCTTTCTATATTTTCAGCTTTATTGCCCACACTCCTTCACATTCACCCTTGGCTCCAGCTGTATTGAGTAATTTGTAGTCCTCTGCAGTCTCTCAGGGAACTGGACAACTTTTCAGGACAAGTCCTCCCAGGATGACTTAGATGCCCTGTACTTGTGCCCCTAACATACTGTCCTTCTCCATCCATCATCACAGCACTGACTGCACTGTGCTGTGGTCTGATCTGCAGCTTTCTAAGGGAAAACACCATGTCTCAGTCAGATTTCAATCCTTAGTGCCTGGTAGGTGTTTGTTAAATAAACAAATGAAGGAAGGCAAGGATAATTGAAGCTGCTCTACCAAAATTAATGGGGCATCATTTTGAGTCATTTTTTTTCCATTCAGAAGTGAAGTTTTATGTTAACTAGTTTATCTTCTTTCTGTCGGTTTCTTTGGAGTTAAGTGTTATATGCATATGCTGGGTGGTGATGGGTGATGAGGAGAGTGTTTGCCTGTGTGTTTTTGTGGATGGGGAGGCTGCAGGGGGAAAAAAAAAGAACAAGACAAAACTTTCCTAAAGCTATCCTCAAAAACCTGACTCTCAGGAGCAGTGGAGAATAAATTAATTCCTGGGACTAGCTGTTGAATGAAATCCTGGGACTGCCTGTCTCAGAATGCCCTTATGGGCTAGGATTAAAGTCTTTTAGGGTTATTACCCTGGTTTCTCTGTACACTTTCTTTTGGCAAGCTATCCAATTAACTTGGGGCTCTCATTAACGTCAAAGTCTAATCAACTAAATTTACTGCTCACAGAAATAACCCTTAGAGATTTGACATGGACTAACCGGTTAATGATGATAATGTGCTTTAAAATCAGACTTGCTGAGGAATTAGGCAGTGAAGGTGTCTTTCATGCCCTTCCCTTAGCCTGTAATGTCTTCTCCATGCTTTTCTGCTTGGCAAACTCACATGTTCTTCAAGACTTCCCTGGGTGCTGGACTGATATAAGCATTGTCCTGTGTGTACTCTGCACCCTGGGATATAGCATTGACTGGACTAGACATTCTTTAAGAACAGGGACTGTGTGTGTGTGTGTGTGTGTGTGTGTGTGTGTGTGTGTGTACATATCCCCAGTTCCTACTATTGTGTCTAAAGCATCAGTTCAGTTCAGTTACTCAGTCGTGTCCGATTCTTTGCAACCCCATGAACTGGAGCGTGCCAGGCCTCCCTGTCCATCACCAACTCCTGGAGTTCACTCAAACTCACGTCCATCGAGTCAGTGATGCCATCCAGCCATCTCATCCTCCTGCCCCCAATCCCTCCCAGCATCAGGGTCTTTTCCAGTAAGTCAGCTCGTCGCATGAGGTGGCCAAAGTACTGGAGTTTCAGCTTCAGCATCAGTCCTTCCAGTGAACACCCAGGGCTGATCTACTTTAGGATGGACTGGTTGGACCTCCTTGCAGTCCAAGGGACTCTCAAGAGTCTTCTCCAACACCACAGTTCAAAAGCATCAATTCTTTGGCACTCAGCTTTCTTCACAGTCCAACTCTCACATCCATACATGACCACTGGAAAAACCATAGCCTTGACTAGATGGACTTTTGTTGGCAATAGTGGAAATCAATTTGTGTTCCGTGGATTTTTGAATCTTGGGAGGTGACAAAATCGAATGATGGCTGTATGGCTTGACCAGAAAAATTAGCTGATATACAATAACTATATGTTTTATTTGTATGAAAGTAACATACTCTACTTGTAGAGAATTTGGAATACATAGAATTTCACAAAAAAGAAAGCTTAAATTTTCTGTAATCTTCATACCTACCCCAAATTAACTATTTTTAACAGCTTGAATACTTGACTTTTGTGTATATACAAATATTTTGGGTCTTGCTTCAATATTTATGATGCATTTAAACGTTTAGCTCAATTTCACATTGAATCAAGAATCATAAAATGTGACTTCTAAGAAACTGAATACTCCCTTGAGGGAAAGCAGTTTCAAGGACAGAGGGGACATGTGAGATTAAAAAAGGAAAGTTCAGTTTAGGCAACCATTTAGCCTTGAAGGAGCTATTTACCCTGTATGAGTGAGCGTTTTATTTGAAACCAGATTTTATTTGTATAGGATTAGTCTTTTGACTTTTTCTACTTTTTAAAACCCATTTTATAAAGATTAAATAATCAATCCAATCTACAGGGACTTGTTTATCCAGTGTATTAGCTGAGGGGTAGCTGGCAGCCACAATGAAGAGAGATAATTCTTAAAGTTTGAGTAGATGTTTTCAGGTGGCTCCTGGCTTCCAGACCCATAGCAATACCCCGATTGTTCCTAACATGAGCAAGCATATACCTGGTTCCTCAATTTAATCTATGGTCCAGTAGCAGTGATATCATCTGAGCAATTGTAAGAGATGCAGAGTAGCTATCCTTCCCCAAATCTATTGACTCAGAATCCATACTGTAGCAATACTGCCAGGCGACCCTAAGCACATTACATTTGAGAGGTATACAACAGCTCCACAGCTTCCTGGAATCCTATGAATTACACTAGGAGATTACTCTTATTTGATGTCTTGACTTTTAAACCATCATCCTTGTCTGGCTCTGTGGATGGGCCCTTGGGCTCACGCTGCTGTGTGGAAAGGTCACCTGTAGCTTAGTTTCTCTTTTCGCCTGCACGCAGCCTGATGTGGGTCAGCTACTGCTTTCACCTGGATTGCATCTTCCATGGGAGAAGGAAATGGCAACCTACTCCAGTGTTCTTGCCTGGAGAATCCCAGGGAGGGCGGAGCCTGATGGGCTTCCATCTATGGGGGGGTCGCACAGAGTCAGACATGACTGAAGCGACTTAGCAGCAGCAACAGCACCTTCCATGAAACATCCTGTTGAAATTCCTGGCTTTCATGAACTCCTAGAAGTTTCGTTAGATGAACACCCTTCTTTTGGCTTTCCATAGTCAACAGCTGGTTTCACTTCAGGATGCTGTGATTCTATCGTCCTTGCGTCTTGTTTCTCTTTTTTCACTTTCATGCTTGGAGTTCCACCCATATGACTATAAGATGAAGCAGGTTTTGTATGTGTTATTCTTATTCCAGCGACTTAGCAGCAGCAGCAGCACCTTCCATGAAACATCCTGTTGAAATTCCTGGCTTTCATGAACTCCTAGAAGTTTCGTTAGATGAACACCCTTCTTTTGGCTTTCCATAGTCAACAGCTGGTTTCACTTCAGGATGCTGTGATTCTATCGTCCTTGTGTCTTGTTTCTCTTTTTTCACTTTCATGCTTGGAGTTCCACCCATATGACTATAAGATGAAGCAGGTTTTGTATGTGTTATTCTTATTCCATAGACCAGATAATTGAGGTTTAAAAGAGATACAAAACTTCTTTTAATGAATGGCTTTTAACTGATAGAATCAAAACTGAAACCCCTAAAAACACATCGATGTAGTTACCTGCAGAGTGGCCTGCTAGGATCCCTCTTCCTCCCTCTCACTCTGATTCAGGGTTGGTCTGTGTGGCTAGTAGAGTATGGCAGAAGTGACGACTTCTCACATCTGATGGATACATGCTCAGTCATGTCCAACTCTTTGAGACCCACTGGACTGTAGCCTGCAAGGCTCCTCTATCCATAAAAATTTTCCAGGCAAGAATACTGGTGCATGCTAAGTTGCTTCAGTGGTGTCCAACTCCGTGTGACTGTATGGACTGTAGCCTACCAGGCCCTTCTGTCCATAGGATTCTCTAGGCAAGTCTATTGGAATGGGTTGCCATGCCCTCCTCCAGGGGATCTTCCCAACCCAGGGCTTGAACCCAAGTCTGTTACATTTACTTCTTTGGCAGGCAGGTTCTTTACCACTAGTGCCACCTGGGAAGCCCAAGAATACTGGAGTGAGTTGCTATTTGCTCCTCCAGGGTCACCTCTGATATTATGTTATAAAAGAAACATAGCCTCTGTCTTATTTTCCCTCTCTTGTCGTGGATCATTAGTTTGGGGAAAGCCAGTTGTTTTGTCATGAGCAGCCCTATGGAGAGACCAGGTATTGAACAACCAAAGCCCCTGCCTACAGCTATATTAGTGAATTTGGAGGCAGATCCTTCAGCCCAGTCAAGGTTTCAAATGACTGGCTATGCAGGTGTAGATACCTAATACATGTTTTCTTTTGTCTCGATCAAAACACAAATGCCCTGAAGACTTTATAAGCAGTCATAGTGGCCATATAATTTAATGAAGCTACAACATTACATGAGAAAAAAATCATATGAAAAAGTTTAAAAATTACAATAATTAATCGAGGATTAAAAGAGGACTAGGGTGGCACTGGCATGCTCCATTTAAGGAGGCACTCACTTTTAGATAAACGCAAGCACAGGGCTGAGAGTACCCAGAGAGCGAGTGCTTCCTCAGGTATTTGGTACAGTGGCATCCACTTCTCACTACCACTTTCTGGCTTAGTTCGATTGGGCTGCTAAGACAGAGTACCTTAGACTGGGTAATTTATAGATGATACAAATTTATTTCTCCCAGTTCTAGAGAAAGGGAAGTCTAAGATGAAGGTACTGACAGATTTTGTGTCTAGGAAGAGCCTGCTCTCTGGTTCACAGTCAACTATATTTTCCTCTTTTTGCTATGTCCTCACGTGGTGGAGAAGGAAATGATAATCCACTCCAGCACTCTTGCGTGGAAAATCCCATGGATGGAGGAGCCTGATAGGCTAAGTCCATGGCATCGCAAAGAGTCGGACACGACTGAGCGACTTCACTTCACTTCTGATAGCATCACCCTCATGACCTAATTACCCCAAAGACCCCACCCCCAAATATCCATATTAAGAGTCAGAATTTAGCACATACAGTTTTAGGAGGACACAGATGTTCAGTATGCAGCAAGCTCATTGAATCCTCATACACCTCTTGTGAGTAATTTATTCTTAAGTACATTTTAGAGATGAGAGAATTAAAGCTCAGAAATGAAATTGTCTTTTAAAACTAGGAGCTATGGAGAGAGGTTTATTTATTTTTGTTTACACTGGATTTTTGTTGCTGTGCATGGGTTTTCTCTAGCTACAGTGAGCAGAGGCACTCTTCATTGCATTTCATGGGCTTCTCATTGCAGTGGTTTCTCTTGTTAGGGAGCACAGGCTCCAGGCATACAGTCTTCAGTATTTGTGGCATGTAGGCTCAATAGTTGTGGCTCACAGGCCCTAGAGTGTGTGGATGTCAGCAGTTGTGGTGCATGGACTTTGTTGATCAGTGGCATATGGCTCCTTCCAGACCAGAGATTGAACCCACGTCCCCTGCATGAGCAGGTGGATTCTTATCCACTGTGCCATGAGGGAAGTCCATGGAGAGAGTTTCATCCCAAAGCTGTACTCCTTTCACTGGACCATCACTTCTGATTGTCCTTGGAGGGTTAAGTTTCTAATTCTGTGAAAACTAATTAAAGGTAACATTTCGTGAAAATTAATGTTTTATCATATGATCCATTGAGGAGAAAAACAGTGTAGATAATCTAAACAAATTTATACTTGATTTGGGGAAAAAATTTTATTTTGATTGTCCTACCATCACTTATATGCAGAGTACATCATGAGAAACGCTGGGCTGGAAGAAGCACAAGCTGGAATCAAGATTACTGGGAGAAATATCAATAACCTCAGATATGCAGATGACACCACACTTACATGAAGAGGAACTAAAAACCTCTTGATGAAAGTGAAAGAGAAGAGTGAAAAAGTTGGCTTAAAGCTCAACATTCAGAAAATGAAGATCATGGCATCTGGTCCCATCACTTCATGGGAAATAAATGGGGAATCAGTGGAAACAGTGTCAGACTTTATTTTGGGGGGCTCCAAAATCACTGTGGATGGTGACTGCAGCCATGAAATTAAAAGACGCTTACTCCTTGGAAGAAAAGTTATGATCAACCTAGATAGCATATTAAAAAGCAGAGACATTACTTTCCCAACAAAGATTTGTCTTGTCAAGGCTATGGTTTTTCCTGTGGTCATGTGTGGATGTGAGAGTTGGACTGTGAAGAAGGCTGAGTGCCGAAGAATTGATGCTTTTGAACTGTGGTGTTGGAGAAGACTCTTGAGGTCCCTTGGACACCATCACTTCATGGGAAATAAATGGGGAATCAGTGGAAACAGTGTCAGACTTTATTTTGGGGGGCTCCAAAATCACTGTGGATGGTGACTGCAGCCATGAAATTAAAAGACGCTTACTCCTTGGAAGAAAAGTTATGATCAACCTAGATAGCATATTAAAAAGCAGAGACATTACTTTCCCAACAAAGATTTGTCTTGTCAAGGCTATGGTTTTTCCTGTGGTCATGTGTGGATGTGAGAGTTGGACTGTGAAGAAGGCTGAGTGCCGAAGAATTGATGCTTTTGAACTGTGGTGTTGGAGAAGACTCTTGAGGTCCCTTGGACTGCAAGGAGATCCAACCAGTCCATTCTGAAGGAGATCAGCCCTGGGATTTCTTTGGAAGGAATGATGCTGAAGCTGAAACTCCAGTACTTTGGCCACCTCATGTGAAGAGCTGACTCATTGGAAAAGACTCTGATGGTGGAAGGGATTGGGGGCAGGAGAAGAAGGGGACGACAGAGGATGAGATGGCTGGATGAAATCAGTGACTCAATGGACGTGAGTCTGAGTGAGCTCCGGAGTCGGTGATGGGCAGGGAGGCCTGGTGCGCTGCGATTCATGGGGTCGCAGAGTCAGACACGACTGAGCGGCTGCACTGAACTGAACATCCTAGCATTAGTTTTCTCCTAATAATATTACAATGTAGTGTGCACTCCATTTACTGAACGACAGGAGTTATTGACAAAGAAACATGCTGTTGTAAAGGTAGAAAAGAATCTGAATTGGCAACAAAAATTATTTGGGATAAATTCTGGCATATACAGCTGTGAATGATTATTTTGAAGCTGTCTTTCTTCTAAGACTTCTAAGTTTGAAACAGTTTATCTTAAACATTGGAAAAAGAGACCCATGATGTAAAAAGCATGGTTTTATTGGGAGTTAATGAATTTTAAAGCATATTGTACTAAATTAGATATATTTAATTCGTGCAGATGTACTGCTACATTATTCTTCTCAAATAAGCAGCTTTATCAACAAAACTTGTACAGATTTAAGTTTAAAAAGTTTCAGTGAATAACCAATAGAATTTTATCTCTAACCACTAATACATGGGCTATTGAGTCATTGCATTTTAGTTTTAATTATCACAAGAGTGAACACTCAGTCAGGATTTAAAAAAGCACTTCATGATCGTTAATTAACTGACACTAACTCATACTTCCTGGGCCGGATAAATTTCCTCTTTTGAAAGACAAATTGAACTAAATTTGAATCTTCGCGCTAAACTCGCTTTAAATTACAATGTATTCTGAAGCAAAACTGAGGCTAGGATGGAGATATAGAACTTCTAGGTGAGAAATAAAAATTAGGTTGCCCATTAGGTCACTAACAATGTTAGATCTCTTGATTAAACTTTAACTATCAAAGAAAGAAGACAATAAGAAAAAAATTATGGTGAAATGAACATACCCAATAAATTTATCTAATATTTAGCCGTTTTTTGGTTATTAGTATTACACAAAACATAAAATTGTAGTAAACATAGAAGAGCCTATATTTCTTGGATTTACCATGATTCCAACACATTATCAAGTGCAAATACAATCAGTGTCTCAGTAATCATTCCAAAAAAATCCATGAAATTGTAAGTGGGTATGCATCTCATTGTGCTGGATACTGTACAAAGCAAATGGCCTAATGGTGCAATTCTGTACTTTCTGAGACAAAGCATTAGGACCAAAAAATCTAATTACAATTTGGTCATAAAATCATTCTGGGAATTTTCTAAGTGAAATATGCATACTTCCCTTATTCTGGTTTTCATTGATGTTTGAAGTGATTATTCACAACAGAGGAACAGCCTGATCCAAGAATAGTTTCAAGCAGAGGTAAAGTACCACACAAAACAGGATTAAAACCAGAGATAACTAGAAGGATTGTTTCCACCAAGAAACAATTTCTTCCTAATTCTCAATTTCCTTTTAAGGCCCCCTTTTGCTCAGGAAATGTAATATCCCTCATCCCACAGTTAAGACCAAAATCAATAGAAACCTTAGGCAGTTATTTCTCATCTTATGAGTCTAGTGTTATTAAGTTCACCTAGAACCTTCTGTAGTCAATTCGGGTAGATGGAGTCATCTAAGGGTAAGAGAAAGATTCTGTGAATTTGCAGAAAGAGAAATATATGAAACAATATCAGCATTTACTCTTTGTTTTATTAATTCATGAAGTACATACTTATTATTTCAGGTGCTAAGTAGTGAACAAAACCAGTCCACCCCCCCTCACAAAAAGACCTTTTCACATTCTCATTGTGCTTACCTGTGAGAGAGGAGAGAAATATAATCAGCAAGCAAAATCCACAGGATATCAAATATTAATATGAGGAAAAATACAACAGGGAGGGGGGATAGGAGCTGCTAGGTGGTGAGAGAGTATTAGGGGTTTGTTACTTAAATCGAATGATCAGAAAAGCCTCTATAAAAAGCTGACATGGAGCAGAGATCTAAAGAAAGTGAGAAAGTGAGGAATGGAGCACGTGGATAACTATAAAGGGGACTGGAAAGGAGCCAAGAATTTTAAGACGCCTCTTGGGATGCATTTTAGATTTTTTTTTTTTTTTGTGGAGCACTTAATGTGGAATAAAAGGAGACCTTGAGAACAGATGTTTGCCAATTATTTTTGGATCCTAGCACCTGCTGGCCTGATGGGGCATTGGTGACTCTGTTTTGCTCAGGTGACCCTGGGAATCAGACAGAAGGCCAGGAGAGCTGGGTCAGGGGTTATCTGAGGAGCAGGCTCTGGGAGTTTTCCTTTCTAACCTTGAAACATCTGCTTTCAACCAAGCTTGTGTAGCTGATTCTCACTTTCACAGAAGCAGACCAGTCTTTCTCAAGATAGTGCTTGGTCTGAAAGAAAACAAGCTCCTATAACATCTGCTTCCCTCTTCCCAGGTCTGAGCCCCAACTGTGCTACAGTTTAGGCACCTGCTGGGCACCTCCGGTACACGTGGGTGACCAGTCATCTGTTCCACACCTCTACTTCTGCCAAAATTCAGCCTTTATTTCACCAGTTAAGATGTTGCTTTGAGCTTTTTAGAAGCCTTAGTAACTTTCTTTAAATATTCTTTTGTTAACTTGTTTTTTTTTTTTTAACGTAGAACATATTTTAAAAGTCTTTATTAAATTTGTTGCAATATTGCTTCAGTTTGATGTTTTATTTATTTATTTATTTTTGACCCAGAGGCATGTATGATCTTAGCTCTCTGACCAGGGATTGAACACACACCCCCTGCATTGGAAGATGAAGGCTTAATCACTGGACTGCCAGGTAAGTCCCAAAATATTTTTTGTGTACACACACACACACACACACACACACACACACACACACACACACATATATATACATACATATATATATTTCACATCCTGTAACATTCCTTACCTGACTAAAAGAAAGAGTTACTGAACAATCCCTTTTGTGACTCAAAATATATTCTCTTACTTCTCTTCACTTATAATAATTTTATTTATTCTAAACCTGGGCCCTCTAGGAAGACAGAGGTAACAAGCTTTCAGAAGCACTGATATTTAACCAGGCCTGATATTCACCAGTACTTTGGCCACCTCATGCGAAGAGTTGACTCATTAGAAAAGACTTTGATGCTGGGAGGGACTGGGGGCAGGAGAAGAAGGAGACGACAGAGGTTGAGATGGCTGGATGGCATCACAGACTCGATGGACATGAGTCTGAATGAACTCTGGGAGTTGGTGATGGACAGGGCGGCCTGGTGTGCTGCGATTCATGGGGTTGCAAAGAGTCGGACATGACTGAGCAACTGAACTGAACCGAACTGAACTGATATTCACCTCACAGTGTGGAGCAAAAAGTTAAGCAAGGTTAAGACCATTTGCTAAATATTAAATGTGGTGGCTTCCCAGGTGGCTCAGTGGTAAAGAATCTGCCTGCAATGCAAGAGACGCAGGTTCGATTCCTTGCACTCCTCTTCCTCTGTAAGGGAAGTAATAAATCTGTTCCCTCTCTCCTCTGCTATGCTTCTTCCTAAAAATAATTCCTTTGGATTTAACCCAAAGTGAGGTTGGAAAGACCTTTGTCCTATAAAAGGCAAATCCTGAGGAGAAGAAATCCATTCATTCTTACTACACATTTAGGTACAGCTTCAGGGTGAAGAAATCTGAGAATATTTCCTAAGAGCTGGCTGACAGAGTGGGAGGGAAAAGCCACATGAGAGGGCATCAGGTCACACACAGTGGGGAGACAAGCCGTTCCAGAAGGCGTGATTTGCCCCTGTCAGCTTTGCCAGCCTTTTGCTCTGGTTGGAAGAGGAGCTTCTGGAATTCTCCCAATAGTCTTCCTGCCTTCATTTTAGCTTTGTCATGTTTTCTGCATAGCTCTCTATTATTCAGACTTTGTTTCAAATACAAATAGTAAATTAGGATTGAATAATTATTAAGTATTGAAGATCATTTAGCACAGATAGGTTTATTTCCAGATGCCAAAAGGAAATTCGTCTTCATGGGTGCCCAGACTCTTTTATCTGGAAAAGTTATGCCAAAGTAATTTTGGAAATCCATGAAAAGATTTGTAAAAGAATGTACATACATCCAAACCTACAGGTAAGCAATGCAAATACAGGAGAATCAAGTTCTAGAAAGGGGAACAGCTAATTCACTATTATTCAGACTTTGTTTCAAATACAAATAGTAAATTAGGATTGAATAATTATTAAGTATTGAAGATCATTTAGCACAGATAGGTTTATTTCCAGATGCCAAAAGGAAATTCGTCTTCATGGGTGCCCAGACTCTTTTATCTGGAAAAGTTATGCCAAAGTAATTTTGGAAATCCATGAAAAGATTTGTAAAAGAATGTACATACATCCAAACCTACAGGTAAGCAATGCAAATACAGGAGAATCAAGTTCTAGAAAGGGGAACAGCTAATTCCAGAGAGCTGAGAGGTGGGCATAAACTAATACTCTGTAGATGGTGAAAGGAAGTGGGCATATGTCCTTGGGTCAAACTTCCCTGACTTTCTGGGAGAGAGTTCTTTATTTGACTGCTGTAAATATCTCCATTCTTCCCTGGGGAAATTTGTCTAGTGTGGAAGAGAGAGTGAAAGGGGGTGAGAGTGAATTTGAAGATTGAGGTAAAATGAGGCTATAGATGACATATTACAAAAAATCTCTTGGATTTAGTATGGGAAACTAGAAATAGTTTGTGGAGCTTGTGGTCAAACATAATTTCCTCAGAACTGCTTTAGATTAGAAGTAAAGCCAGGATGAGGAGGGAGCCAGAATAAGAATGTTTAATAATTCTTCCTGTTATGAAATGTCCTTTTCATATTTTTCTTAGCCAAACTTAGAGAAGGGATCCCATTCACTTCTGAAATTTAACCTGTTTTGAGTCTTTCATCTTTGAAAGAACTCCTATTCTGTTTCATCCAATCAGTAAATCAGACTATGATTTATTAAAAAAAATTTACCGCATGCCTACTGTGTGCCAGGTGAGATACTAAAGCTGGAGAAACAAAAATGAATGGGTTACCATCCCTATCCTCAAGATGGAGATCACAAAAGAGCCCACAGTCTGTTTTGGGGAGATAGAGATTATCAAATAAGTTATGGCAATATTGATGAAAAGGGCTAACATGGGTCCTATAGACTTAAAAGAGGCAGTGGTTAAATCTTGGGTTAGATGAGAAAAGTCTTCATGGATCAAGGTCAAGTCTGGATCTTGGAGGGTAGAAAGGAGTTCACCAATGGGATAAAAGTGGGTATTTCAGTCAGAAGGCATTATAAAGAGCAGCAGGTGGGTTCTGATCACAGAGTGCCTTGTATTATCCTGAGGAATCTAAGCTTTATCCTATCAGCTCTGGGGAAACATAAAAGATTTTTTAAGTAGATAAATTATATGATAGAAGTTGCAATTTAGCAAGGTCACTCTAGTGATAGTCTGGATGACATACTGCAGGAAGGCAAGGTGATTACCATATCTGAAGTCAGTTTGGAAAGGTTTGTTTTCTAAATATTGATTCTTCCACTCCAGAAACAAGGTGTGTGCTCAGTCATTTCAGTCGTGTCTGACCTGTGACCCTATGCACTGTAGCCCTCCAGGCTTCTCTGTCTATGGGGATTCTCCCAGCAAGAATACTGGAGTGGGTTGCCATGCCCTACTCCCGGGAGAAACATGGTATCTATGTCCATTTCTTTTGATCTCCTTCACCTGCTTTTAGCAATATTTTGTTACTTTCATTAAACAATTCTTGAACATATTTTATTGAATTTATTTCTCAGCATTTCATATTTCTAAAGCTGCTAGAAATGGTATTATTTTAAAATTTCAATTTCTAATTGTTTATTGCTATGAAATAGAAATATAGCTGATTTATGTATATCTTTTGATCATGCTTAACTAGATTTTTGGGCTTCCCTGGTGGCTCAGCGGTAAAGAATCTGCCTGCCAATGCAGGGTTTGGTCCCTGGGTCAGGAAGATCCTCTGGAGAGGGAAATGGCAATCCACTCCAGTAGTCTCACCTGGGAAATCCCACAGACAGAGGAGCCTGGTGGGCTACAGACCCTGGGATCGGACACAATTTAGCAACTGAACAACAATAACTAGGTTATTGGTTTTAAATAGTTTTTAAAAAACTAGATTCCTTGTGCGAAGTTGCTTCAGTCGTGTCTGACTCTTGGCAGCCCTCCCTCCAGGCTCCTCTGTCCATGGGATATTAGATTCCTTAGTCGTCTAAAAAGTGGACATGATTATGTATTCTGGAAAGAATTTTACTTTTCTTTCAAGTTTGAATTTTTAAAAATGTCTTCCTTTTGCATAAAAGCTTTCAATAAAATTTTGAGTAGAAGTAGCAGGGGACATTCTCACCTTCCTCCCAATCTTGATGGGAAAACAGTTACTAGAATTAACTATTTGAGTCATTCTGGCCTCTTAAGCTCATTAGACACTTCTGTTTGAGTGTGCATGTATGTGTGAAACTCTACTTTATTGGAGCAAAGCAACTAGGTAACAGGAATCACGCTGGTGCTGGCAGCTCTGGGCCCCTGCCCTCATCCCTTTTAGCCCCAAAGACCTGGAGGGCTTCTGCCCCTATAGGCTGTCCTACTTGCTTGCACCAGGAGAGGCTTCCACTTTGGGAAACTGCAATGAGCAGGCAATTCCAACGTGCATTTTGCTTCCAGGTTCACAATTAGCGGCAAATGCCCACAGTGACAGCAGTAGTGATAAGACTGGACTTGATATTTCAGGAAAGGATAAGTAAAAGGTTCAGTTAGACCCAGGCACCACGTGTTAACAATGTTCTCACAGCAGAAGAGGACAAAATGGCTGGATGGCATCCCCGACTCAATGGACATGAATCTGAGCAATCTCCAGGAGATAGTGAAGGACAGGGGAGCCTGAGGTGCTGCAGTCCATGGGGTCACAAAGTCAGACATAACTTAGAAACTAGACAACAGTGATAGACTTCAGGTTATGGAGATTTTCTTTTGCTTATTCAGGCAGTGTTTAGTAATTTGCCTTTCAAGAAAGTTTGCCATTTCATCAAAGTTTGACAGTATTTTTTGCCAATATTTTTGTTATATTACTAGTGATATTCTCAGTTTCATTCTTGATATTGGTAATTTTTTCTCTTTTTCTTCCTTGTAAGTTTAGCCACTAGTTTTTGAACTTCATTGATTTTTTTTTTTGAAGCAGCTTCGTTTTGGTTTGATTCTTTACTATTCGCTTTTCTGTTTTTCTTGATTTCTATTATTTATGACTTTCTTCCTTCTACTTACTTTGTGTTTAATCTGTTCTTATTTTTCTAGCGTCTTAAGAATGACACTTAGGCCACTGTTTTGAGATCTTTACTAATACAACCAATTAAAGCTGTAAATTCCTCTAAAAGCTCTGTTTTAGCAATGCCCCCACAAATTCCAATATATTGGGTTTTAATCTAATGTATTTAAAAACAGTTTTGTATTTTTGTATGTGTGTGTGATTTCTTCTTTGACCAATGCTGCTTAAAAGTTTATTTTCCAAATATTTGGGAATTTTCTAATTTTTTAAAAAATTTCTAATTTAATTTAGTTTAGTAAAGTGATGTGTGTATGTATGCTCTGTTGTAGTCTGACCCTTTGTGACCCTGTGGACTGGGGCCTGCCAGGTTCCTCTGTCCATGGAATCTTTCAGGCAAAAATACTGGAGTGGGTTGTTATCTCCTCCTCCAGGGGATCTTTCCCACCCAGGGATCAAACCTGAGTTTCTTACATGTCCTGCACTGGCAGGTGGATTCTTTACCCCTACCACTAGTGCCACCTAATATGTGTGGTATAATTTTAATCCTTGTAAATTTGTCAAAGCTAGTTTTCATGGCATGAGATTTTACTCTATCTTGATGAATGTTCTATGTGCTCTTGAAAAAAAGCATAATATTTCATAATAGCATTGTATGTTAGATATACATTATATATATGTATATATATACAACATTGATATTAATTGTCATTCCAGCTTTCTTATAATTGGTGTTTACAAGTTACATCTTTCTTCCATTCTTTAAATTTTAACCTATGTCTTATTTTTAAAATTAATTTCTTATAGACACTATATAGTTGTGTTTTTTTAATAATCCAGTTAACAGTTTCTATCTTTTAATTTAAATATTCAGACTATTTACATGTAACTATTGATATGGTTACGTTTAAATCTACCATTTTGGTTTTTATTTTCTTTGCTTCTTTTCTTTTCTTTTTTTTTGAATTTAGTTCCCTGACCAGGAATTGAACCTGTGCCCTTGGCAGTGAAATTTTGGAGTCCTAACCACTGGACTGCTAGGGAATCCTCTGTGTTTATTTCCACTTTCCTGCCTTATTTCAATAACTTAATAGTTTTAGGGTTCTGTTTTGTTTACCCTATAGCTCAGCAGATAAAGACTCCACCTGCAATGCAGGAAATGTGGGTTTGATTCCTGGGTCAGGAAGATGCCCTGGAGTAGGAAATGGCAACCCACTCTGGTGTTCTGCCTGAAAAATTCACGGACAGAGGAAGCCTTGTGGGCTACATTCCAAAGGGTTGCAAAGAATTGTATGTGACTGAGCACTCACACATTTGTTTCCAGAATAGATTATTCATTAAATTCTCTCAGCTTTTGTTTTTCTGAGAAAAATCTAATTTTTTCCCCCAAGAATATTTTCTCTGGATACACATTTTTTTGGTGATAGTTTTCTCTCTGTATTGGCCTACAGCTTGCTTACTTTCTGACAAGATGTCTGTGAACATTCTCATTTTTTTATTCCTCTGAGCATGTCCTTTTTATGTGACTTTGTTTTTTAATGTTCTCTTTAATGCTTTTCCCCCCACAGTTTAAGCATAATAGCTTTTGTGTGATTTTCTTTATGTTCATCTTGCTTGAGTGTCATTGAATTTCCTGGATCTGTTTATTGATAGAATTCTTCAAATTTGGAAAATACCTGGCCATTTGTTATTCAAATATTTTTCCTGCTCACCCTTTAGACTCTAATTATATCTGTTAGACTACTTGATATTATTCCACAGCTCACTGAGTTTCTGTTGATTTTTCCATTTTTTCAATTTTTGTGCAATATTTCATTTGGATAAGTACTATTGCTATGGCCCCAATTTCACTGATTTTTCTTCTACAGTTTTAAACTACAATTAATTGTTTCTAGTAGATTTTAAATTTAATTTTTATGATTTTCATATCTAGATGTCCCATTTGGTTCCTTTGTATATCTATCTTCCATTTCTTTCATTGTTATGTTTACTTTTCCCCTTTGAGTAAATATATGGTAATATTTTAAGGTCTCAGTCTTCTAATTCTGTCTCTGTTATTTCTGGATATTTTTCTATTGATGATACTTTTGATCATTTGTCATATTTTCCTGCTTATTTGCATATCTAATCTCTTTAATGATTGCTAAGCCTCTGATTTTGTTCTTGAGAGCTAGATATTTATTTCTGTGTTCATTTAAAGTTTTTATTATTTTCTGAATACAGTTAAATCACTGTGAATTAGTTTAATCATTTCACAACTTGTTTTGAAGTTCTTTTTAGCTTGGGAGTGAAGAGTGAAGGAAATACTAAGATGTTACAAAAGTGGGAGAAATATTGGGTCTTAGGCACCATGGTTATGAGAACATTCCTCTTGAAGTTAATGTTTGCTTCTCATGGAATCATAGTTTTAAAGTCTACCCACAATAATTTATCATTCATATTTCTACCTGGGAGAATGTTTATGTAAGGCCTAGGGAGGCCAGCATGAATACCCTGGGGAACAGACCCAGAAGATAAAGTAGATTTTTCCCATATGACCTGCTTTTTGTTATTTTTTATGACTTTGACGTAACTGGTTCTTCCTTTATTTATCTCAAAAGATACTGAGACTATTTTTCATAGGCACTGTTTTCTTTACGTAGAATGAAGCCAGGTTAATAAACTAGTTGATCATAATATGTATAAATGTCTCACCACCACTGTATTTTGGGAAATGATATTTAAAATTGACAAATACTCTTTATACTGTGTTGAAACTTTATTTTCCATAGTACTTATTATCATACTATATACTCAATTTGTTCTTTCAGATTTACTCTGCCCAGCCCTCCACATTCACTTCTTTCTCTGGTTTGCTTTGACCCCCAGTTTTACAAAATACATTGTCTGGCCTCTGTATCTCTCTTGCCTTGATGGTTGAGTCCAGAAAATTGAGAGTCCCAGTAGAAGACTGGAGGGGGAAAGAGAGAGAGGAAGCATACTTATTTTGCCCCAGTTCTTCCCATCATCTGACAGTGGTGGTTTTCTTCCATAGGTAACAGCTCCTGTGGGGTGATCTCCTCCTCTTTTGGCCCTTGCAGGGTTCAGGTACTTTCTATATTTGTCCCTTTAGGGTTTGTCATAGTGATAACTCCTCTCTGCTCTGGGGAATTCACTAGGCTTTGTTAACTGCCTTCATCTATGCATTACTCTGTATGTATTTCCTTCATTAAACTCTCTTCAGTTAAATACTTTTGAGCATGACTCTTTTTTATATGGACCTTGTCTGAAATAAATTCCTTTCCATACAATATCTGGAGAGCTCTTTTGCAAACCTAAATCAAATAAGTGTTAGTCACTCAGTGGTGCCCGACTCTTTGTGACCCCATGGACTACTGCCTACCAGGCTCTTGTGTCCATGAGATTTTCCAAGCAAGAATACTGGAGTAGGTTGCCATTTCTTTCTCCAGGGGATTCCCTGACCCAGGAATCCAACCCGGGTCTCCTGCACTACAGGCAGATTCTTAACAAATCAAATAAGGTCACTCCCTTATTCCAAACTCTCTAATGACCTTCCTTTCCAGTTATAATCAAATCCAAGCTCTTTGATGAAACTTCAATGTAAACTCTTCAATTTCATCTTTTTCCAGTCTCTCCCTCTCTTACTGTTCCAGCCACATTGGTTCTCTGTCTCCCAAGAACATGCCAGATGCATTCATGCATTAGGGCCTGTATACTTGCTGTTCTTTCAACCCACCAGGGTTGTTTCCTAGGTCTTCACGTGACTAACTCTTATCATCTGTGTTTCTACTTAAGTTTCACCGTCTCTGAGAGACCTTCATTGATCAGCTTATCTAAGTCACTGTTTAATATCCTATTACCTTCTTCAGCGGAGTCAACAATCCTAGCAGGATTGTTTTCTGTTTGAGATATCATCCCTCTGTCCAAAGCCTAACAGGCTCTGTACACATGGACTCTCTCAGGAGCATGACCATGGTATCTCTGCAGAGTGAGACATGCTACCTTTCAACTTCCTGTTTAAAGCTCAATTTCTACCCCTAGCTACAAGAGACTCCCCAACCCTGATTCTTCTCAGACGCACTAAGCATCATGTAGACTGCTTCATGAATCCTGTCTTTCAACAACAGGGTGGTCTAGCCTCCTTTCCACATGTCCATTGCTCACTTACCCCAAAGTTGCTAAGGGTACTCCATTGTCCTAAAACATAATCTCATTAGGCAATGGGTGAGAAAATATCACATTAGCTGAAGATATCTGTGAAATATTGGTTACTGATTCTTATTCTCGATGAAACTGAGTCCTCCTCAGTGGTTTCTAAAAATCTCAGTGGCTTGTAGGGCAGTGATTAAGCATCTTTTGTAGGTGTGAGGAGGAGCTGGGCTGAACTGGTGACTTTGAAACACTCTCTCGCCACATCAAATGTAGCAGAATTACTTTAAAAAAATCAGATAACTTTTTTCCTCGGGGAAATTCTCCTCTAGAATATCCCTTGTTGAATAAAATATCCTTTGATGTTGGAAATGTCCTATATCTGTGCTGTTCAATGAAGGAACCCTGAACATGCATGGCTATTGAGCATTTATAGTATGAATAGTATACTGAGCTACTGAATTTTAAATTTTATTCAAAGTTAAGTAATTTTAAGTTTAAAAAATAAGATGAGGCAGTGACTACCATATTAGACAGCACAGCTCTAGAATCTTTCTACCAATACACTACAGCCCAAGTAAAAAATTTTGTACTTTATGAGATATGATCCAATGAGGGACTGGCGAGACTCAGAATTACGCTGGAAAGGTTCTATACATAAACAAGGTACTAATTTGTAAAGGATGTTGCTTCTTGGTCTGTTCATTCTGGAAACCATACCGAATAGAGCCAAATAATATATTTCAAGTGTTAATTACCAATCACTTCTTATGTGGTGTTGATAAAATCTGTAGTCAGTGTGGCTCAGGAAGTCTCTGACAGTCTTTGAATCTACACTGACAATTCCTCTCAACTAAATCTCATGCTAATTCTTCTCCAATACTCATAATTGCTGAAAAGTCAACATCAGTTCTGACAAATCCAAACGTTGTTGTTATCCCTTTTTGACATTGCTCAAAATCCATCCATTAAAATACAGAGCCCGCTCAATGGATGCATCAGTAGCTTTCCAGATTGCTGCTTTCTCCCCCAGCAGAGCTGGGCCTATGTTTTTGCAACCATGTCTAAGGGACTTGCAGTTGGCATTGATCTTGGCACCACTGATTCTTGTGTGGGAGGGCACAGAAAGGTGGAAATAATTTCCAGTGATCAGGGGACTGAGCCACCCCAAGCTATGTCACTTTTACTAATACTAGATGGTTGATCGGTGATGCTGCAAAGAATCAAGTCACAATGAATCCCACCAACATGGTTTTTAATGCCAAACAACTTATTGGATGAAGATTTGATGATACTGTTGTCCAGTCTGATATGAAACATTGGTCCTTCATGATGGCAAATGATGCTGGCAAACCTAAGGTTTAAGTAGAATACAAGGGAGAGAAGAAGAGTTTTTATCCAGAGGAGGTGTCGTCCATGGTCCTGACAAAGAGGAAGGAAATCGCAGAAGCCTGCCTTGGGAAGACTGCTCCCAACGCTGTTGTCACAGTACCTGCCTACTTTAACGACTCTCAGTGCCAGGCTACCAGATACTAGAATCTTGCTGGTCTCTGTGTACTTAGAATCATCAGTGAACCAAGTGCTGCTGCTGTTGCCTATGCTGCTAAGTCACTTGAGTCATGTCCGACTCTGTGTGACGCAATAGATGGCAGCCCACCAGGCTCCCCTGTCCCTGAGATTCTCCAGGCAAGAACACTGGACTGGGTTGCTATTCCCTCCTCCAATGCATGAAAGTGAAAAGTGAAAGTAAAGTCGCTCAGTCATGTCCGACTCTTAGCGATCCCATGGGCTGCAGCCTACCAGGTTCTATGGGATTTTCCAGGCAAGAGTACTGGAGTGGGTTTCCATTGCCTTCTGGCTTAGACCAAAAGGTTGGAGCAGAGAGAAGTGTGCTGATCTTTGATTTAGGTGGTGGCATTTTGATGTATCAATCTTCACTATTGAGGATGGAATCTTTGAGGTCAAATCTATAGCTGGAGATACTTGTCTGGAGAAGATTTTGACAATGGCAGGGTCAACCATTTCATTGCAGAGTTCAAGAGCAAACACAAGAAGGATATCATTGAGAATAAGAGGGCTGTCTGTTGCCTCCATGCTGCTTCTGAGCTTGCTAAGTGCACTCTCTCTTCCAGCACCCAGGATAGTATTGAGATTGATTCCCTCTATGAAGGAATCAACTTCTGACTTGAAGAATTGAATGCTGATTTGTTCCATGGCACCCTGGACCCTGTGGAGAAAGCCCTTAGGATGCCAAGCTGGACAAGTCTCAGATCCACGATATTGTCTTGGTGGGTGGCTCAACCTGCATCCCCAAGATTCAGAAACTTCTCCAGGACTTCTTCAGTGGGAAAGAACTGAATAAGAGCATCAACCCCGGTGAGGCGCTTACATATAGTGCAGCTGTCCAGGTAGCCATTTTGTCTGGAGACAAATCTGAAAATTTCAAGACTCACTGCTGTTGGATGTCACTCCTCTTTCCCTTGGAATTGAATCTGCTGGTGGAGTCATGAGTGTCCTCAAGCACAATACCACCATTCCTACCAAGCAGATGCAGACTTTCACCACCTGCTCTGACAGCCAGCCTGGTGTGTTCATTCAGGTTTATGAAGGTGAGTGAACCATGACCAAGGATAACAGCTTGCTTGGCAAGTTTGAACTCACAGGCATACCTCCTGCCCCTGTGGTGTTTCTCAGATCGAAGTCACTTTTGATATCGATACCAATGGCATTCTCAATCTCTTTGCTATGGATAACAGCACAGGATAAGAGAACAAGATTACCATCACTAATGGCAAGGGCCGTTTGAGCAAGCATGATATTGAACAGATGGTTCAAGAAGCAGAGAAGTACAAAGCAGAAGACGAGAAGCAGCAGGATAAGGTGTCTTCAAAGAGTTCACTTGAATCCTATGCCTTCAGCATGAAAGCTCCTGTTGAGGATGAGAAACTTCAGGGCAAGATTAATGATGAGGACAAACAGAAGATTCTTGACAAGTGTAACGAAATAATCAACTGGCTGGATAAGAACCAGGCTGCAGAGAAGGAAGAATTTGAATATCAGCAGAAGGAGTTGGAAAAATTCTACAACCCCATCATTACCAAGCTGTACCAGAGCACAGGAAGCATGCCCGGGAGAATGCCAGGAGGAATGCCTGGGGCTTCCCTGGTGATGGAGCTCCTCCATCAGGTGGTGCCTTCTCTGGGCCCACCATTGAAGAGGTTGATTAAACCAGCCTAGCATAGATATAGCATTGTTCCACACAAAACATGGAAGGACCCAAATTTATAGCAAATCCCGTGGCAGTTACAAAGTTGAGCTGCTACAGTAAATAACTGGGGATTGTTGATACTTGGACATGGCAAGTGTGTGCACATGGGAAAACATTGCACTTTATAAGCTCTGTATTACAAGAGAAAAAATTCAATGTCTTAAACAAAACTGCATTTAAAATTGAAAAAAAAAAGGTACTGAGTCACTCTGCATGTGCTATAGGATTGTGTTAACTATATTCCAAAGCTTTCACTAACTCTGTTCTTCTTTCTTCAAGTTGTGTAAATGCTGGTCCCTGGCTCCTTTCCAGCATCAATGGGCTCTACTTGTGTAATCTGTTAAACTTTCCCTTGGTGTCCTTTGAGAAGTAGATACTAAGCTGGGATTAAACATTTAAGGGCTGTCTTAGGAGAAAGTACCCATGTGAAAGGAAATAGGGAGGTACCCAGAGGAAGCTGGAGGATCCCTCTGACCAACTGGCCAGTCTAACCCAGAGTGAAGGAGAGAGGGAGAGAATGTTGGGTGGTTGTTTAGTCACTCAGTTGCATCCGACTGTTTTCGAACCTATGGACTGCAGCACACCAGGCTTCCCTGTCCTTCACGGTCTCCCAAAGTTTGCTCAAACTCGTGTCCATTGAGTCACCGATGCCATCCAACCATCTCATCCTCTGTCGCCCCTTCTCTTCCTGCCCTCAGTCTTTCCAAGCATCAGGGTCTTTTCCAATGTGTCGGCTCTTCGCATCAGGTGGCCAAAGTATTGGAGCTTAAGCATCAGTCCTTCCAGGGAATATTCAGGGTTGATTTCCTTTAGGATTGACTGGGTTGATCTCCTTGCTATTAGGTGGAGGGACACACAGTTCCAGCAAAGCCATCAGGGAGCAACCCCCCCCACCCCCCCCACCCCAAGATGAAGTTGGCCAACTGAAGTCTCATGTCTCTCTGGAAAGGGACCTGCCTTAATGTCACTGCTGTACTCAGCATTCAGTCAGTGGCTGGAACAGCTTGTGGTAATGGCATCCTGAACGCAAACTCTGGATTTCTAAGCTGGGGCTCCTGGTCAGTTACACTGTCTGTTGTAGAAGGAAGGTGGCCCCCACACCTCATACAATTTTGCTTCAGTTATGATGGATAGACAAGAAAATGAAAGATGAAAGACAGCATGGCTAGAAAATAAAATATATGAATAATACGTAGAGCCCTTTCCCCATTACTCAGAATTATCCGCACTAATCCCCTAAGGTTAATTCTAATTCTTTTCTGTCAAATGTTTCTACTGACTGCAGAACTGGAGTTAGAGGCTATCTTCTTATAACTCTTCTGGGCTCTCCAGTTAAACTGTTAACCTAAACATTTACCAATGGTCACACAGGATTTGGCCATGCAGAGCTACATTAGTAATGCTTGGGAGTGGAAAATTGGACCAATGTAGTTATCTAATTCTAGCTCTTTATTTCCAGAATATACCAAAGATAAGCTTTTCTTTCTTTGTGTCCTGTTTGCAAGCTACTGTCAGGCTTCCCAATGGCTCAGCAATAAAGAATCTGCCTGCAATACAGGCTTGACAAAGGTTTGAGCCCTGGTCTGGGGAAATCTTCTGGAGGAGCAAATGGCAACCCACTCCAGTATTTTTGTCTGGAGAATTCCATGGGCAGAGGAGCCTGGCAGACTCCATGGGAGTCAAGGAGTCAGATACAACTGAGCAGGCACAGTACAGTGTTATCAATTTAGCTACAGTTGGGGTCTTTGTAGAGACCTAATAAGTGATACACTATGTCCTCATGTTTCAGAATAATGGTGAGCTAAGAAAAAAAAATCAATAGGTAGAGGCCAAAAATTATGACCTTAATTACTGATTTAACTGCTATTGGAAATCTGACTTGTATCTGTGGACAAGTTGGTTCACAAATACCGAATCTAGAATGAGGAGGTTCACCTGTTTAGCACTGTCTGCACTAGAGTGGAGCAGGCATCCTCTTCTCCAAGTCCAGATCCCACCCAAACTGTAGAGGAGCACGAGTTTGTGGCTTCTGCAAGCTTTCACAGTTTCTCAAATTCACCAATCAGGTTAGCTCACTCTTTCTCTTCTGGGACTGTATGAGTGAAGGAAGCAGAGAGAGGTCAGGAGTATTAAAAAAAAAACTGAAAGATCAGCGATGGGGAAGATGCGTGCCCTCCCTAACACCAAAGCTACCATACCAAAATGCCACATGTCAGGAAGTACACAGGCTCAGTGACAAAGCAGAGGCCAGAGATTCCCTTATTCTAAGGTAGCCTTAACATGGTCTTGAAAATTCTGATATCTCTAACAGTTACATTTGTATGCCATCTTCTATCTAAATTTTTGAAAAGTATATTTTTCCTTTCTGTGTTGGCTGAAAATTTGGGGTCAGAGTATTTTAAAAGAATTTCATGAAATGTATGACTTCTTTCTTACCAAAAACATATACAAACTCAATTTCTCCCCTAGTGATTAAAAAAGAGATGGATTTCTTTCTTGACTCAAAACTTCAGGTCTTTTCTCTGCACTATTTTTATTTTGCATTCATACACAAGCATGCGCGCGCGCACGCGCGCGTGCGCGCACACACACACACACACACACACACACACACACACACACTTAAGACTTTAGGGTCCAAAGTCCTTTACTTTCATTTCTGTTTTTCTTAAGCTCACTTGAGATGAGCCCAAATCACTATAATCCTGACTTTTGAACTTGGGGAGCTTATGTGAAATGGTCCATAAACTCATTCTAAGAAAAGGTTACTTAATGCCATTTCTGTATTACTGTGGAATTAAATTCTCCTTCTCAAACTCCCTGTTAATGTTATCTTCCTCAGATCAGAAGCTCAACCTGAATTTTATGGATTTGGGGAAAAATTATAGTAATTGACTCTCTGTTGTGAGTTAGTCTAATGCACTGAGTAGGAACTTAGGCATTGGAGTCAGGCATAGCTGTACTAATATCCTAGCCCTTTGACCCTGTACACACTGCTAAACTTCTCTGGGACCTAAGTTCTTCCTAAAAGGGAGGACAATGGTAGCACCTATGTCACAAAGCTATGGTGAGGATTAGAGGAGATAATGTATGTAAAGCATTTAGCTTGGGGCCTAGACAAAATCAGCAACCAATATGAATAAGCTATTCTTATTACTATGATTATTTTATTGAACTGTGTATTAATAGCCTCTGCCACAATTGTTAACACAGAGTAAATGCTCAGGAACTGTTTACTAAACGAATGACCAGGACAAGTCTAGCTAGTTTATTCTTCCTGTGCTCAAGAGTAATGGTTCTTTCTATAGTTTGTTGTTGTCTCTTTCTGTGACCAACAGTCTCGTCTGAAGTTATGATACTAAAAATTTAGTATATCCAACTGTTGCTCCGTTAAATCTGTTGAACACATATTTACTTAGGAAATTCTCTTTAGGATAAACCAAAATGTTTCCACTCAGTGAATATACTCACTAAGACCTTCTTTACAAAGAGACTTCTGAATCTGTCTGTTTAAGCAGACCCTGTCCAAGAACTGTTGCAATTCTTTGGGAGTCAAATTCAAACTAACTTAGAAGTGACCGGAGAGGGAGAAATAGCCTACCTGGAATCATTTGCTGTTTTGTCCCCTTTTATAAATATATCTATGTCTATTGAGAGAGATAGACATAGATATAGATGTTTTGAGATTAACTTCCATTATTCCATGGATTTCATGCATTTGCAGCAAATCTCCCATCATCCCTCCCTCTCCACATCAGGACAACTCCCCAGATTTTCATATCAGGAATCAGATTAAACGAATGTTTGTTTTAAAAGTGCTTCATTGCTTTTGTGTTCTCTCACAATTTCCCTCCTCTGCCTTGCTGGACAGATAGAATCTTATGAGGATGTCAGCTTGCCAAATAATTGAGATTCTTTTCAGTAATATAGGACCCGAATCAAAAACATTCCTGAAGACTAGTACATTTACAAATGTTATTGCTTATACAGATGTGTGGTGGAATGGAATAAAATGTTAGGTATGACAATAACAAATTATAGAAATATGAGGTTTGCCTTCAGGCATATGAATATATACATGAGGAAAGGAATACTTTGGTGGGAATTATAACTAAGGATGTGGGATCTTTGAAACAGTGTTTAGGAACAGAAGATTCCAAGTTAAAATCAAGGGAACCAGTCAATACATATTTCTTGAGCACTAATTATATGCCAGTCAGAGGACACAGTCATGAATGAGACACTGAGTCTTAGCCTGGACTTATAGCCAGATGCAAAAGACAGACATTAAGTAAACAGATAATTCAGGAGGGCATAGGGCATTGAGGAAGTACAGGGTCTTGTTGAATTTATGGTAAGTGTAGACTGAAGGGGAGAGGGGCTTTAGCTAGTCTAGGAGATTAGGAAGATTTAAGGGAGATTTCTCTCTCAAGGAAACGACACTTAAAGCAAGGTGTCAAGCTTGGCTAGAGAAGCTACCCCGTTAAGGCAAAGGGAACAGCAGGAACAAACGTCTATGGAGTGCTGGGGAGGCCCACAGTGTTAGTCTCCCAGGGCTGCCACAACAAAGAACTGTGGAGAAGGCAATGGCACCCCACTCCAGTGCTCTTGCCTGGAAAATCCCATGGACATAGGAGCCTGGTGGGCTGCAGTCCGTGGGGTTACGAAGAGTCAGACATGACTGAGTGACTTCCCTTTCACTTTTCACTTTCATCCATTGGAGAAGGAAATGGCAACCCACTCCAGTGTTCTTGCCTGGAGAATCCCAGGGATGGGGGACCCTGGTGGGCTGCCATCTATGGGGTCGCACAGAGTCGGACACAACTGAAGTGACTTAGCAATAGCAGTGTGGCTTAAACAACAGAAACGTACTGTCTCCCTTCTGGAGATCAGGTATTGGCATTATTAGTTCCTCCTGAGAGCTGTCTCCCTTAGCTTCTGGTGATTTGCTGGCAATCTCTGATGTTCTTTCACTTGTAGAATTTCTGTGCTCTCTTCACATGGTGTCCTCACTGTGTCCACGTCCAAATTTCCCCCTTTTGTAAGAATACCAGTCACATTGGATTGGGGGTTCACCCTGTTTCAAAGTAACCTCACCTTAACTAATTACATCTACAGTGACCCTATTTACAAATAAAGTCACATTCTGAGGTACTGGAAGTTATGACAACAACACATGATATTTAGAGAGTACATAGTTCAACCACAATACCCCATGTTCCTAGTTTGCAGAGAAGAGAAGAGATTGTGGTCTGATGCAATTTTAGAAAGATAATTAGGGTTCAGGCACAGCATATTTTTAGGTCAAGTTAGGATTTTGTACATATTTTTAAGTGTTATAGTAAATCATTTGTGACTTTTAAGCAGGGAATGAAAATTTTCAGATTGGTATTTTTAAATGATTTCTCTGGTTTCAGTGTGGGAGATAGATTAGTAGGTGGGTTAAAAGACCATATTGCATTCCTCCACTTTTCTTTGTTAGCATCCCTTTTGTCATTCCCTTAGATATATTTTTCCCTACTCCACAGCCTTGAATGCCGTTTAGCTGGCCTTTGGGATACTCAAATCTCTTCCCTGTGCAAAATGCTTTCTTGGGAAATTTTCTACGCTTCTAAATTCATCTGTCATACATACTGTGTTTTTCTCCTTCGGATATCAACAGATTACAAAGTTCTAATGAGGTGGCTGAACCCAGAGCCTGTTATACAGAGCAAAGTAAGTTGGAAAGGAAAAGACAAGCATCGTATATTAATACATATATATGGAATTTAGAAAGATGATCCTAACGATCATATGTGTAGAGCAGCAAAGGAGACACAGGCATAAAGAAGAGACTTTTGGACTCAATGGGAGGAGAGGCTGGGATGAGCTGAGAGAATAGCACTGAAACATATACATTACCATATTAACACAGAAATCCAGTGGAAGTCAGATGTATGATGCAGGGTACCCAGTCGGTGCTCTGTGACAACCTGCAGGTAGGGGTGGGAGGGATGTGGGAGGGGGTTCAGGATGAGGGGATGCATGTATACCTGTGTCTGATTCATGTTGTTATATGGCAAAAACCATCACGATTTTGTAAAGTAATTGTCTTCCAATTGAAATAAATAAAAAATTTTTTTAAAGTTCAAATGAGAGTATTGCTAATAAAAATGTTTGGCAATTAATAAAAAGATGATTTGTGTGTAGGTATAAAATTTGGGTAAAATCCAGTAATTAAGTCTGGGTTTTTACAGAGCCACAGGAGAGTTCAAGTGCCTTTATGGTCAATGACTTGCATAAACAAAGGCCAGTCTGATTCAGGTGACTTCCCACAGCTCCTCTGGCTCCGCCACATAAGCTGCAGGATTTCAAGGTTTCAAACCCCATATGTCTGCAAACCCTCCCTGGCTGCCTTATGCTGATAGGCAGAAAACGACTTCTAGCGATCTAATCTTCTCATAGGATTAGGTCTGGGGATAATAAAACTTTACTAAATGCCCGTGGGAATTTAAAGATAGCCTTTGTAGAGAAGGCAATCTATTGTCATACTGCATGGTAGTAAAATGGAAGAACATTGAAAGTGATTAACAGAGCAATTAAAAGGTATAATAAAGGGGCCTCGGAGTCTGAGTTGCTAAGAATGAAAAAAGACCATCATTTAAAAAAGTGATCTTAAGCTCGGACATGTGCTGCTGTGATCATCGCTGGCAGGATAACAAGGCTTATTCTACCTTTTGTTTTAGTCCTGAAGCAAAACTCTGTTGCTTCCATTATGTTTCTTCTCTTCCGAACTGGGACATTCTTCTGTGATTATTTGTTGAGGAACTTCTGCCTTAGCTAGGGTTCAGGCTAAGCTAATGTACCAAAGAAAACCCAGAGTAAAGCAGCTTAAAAGAAGAGAAGCATTTTTTTTTCTTTGCTCTCACCTAAGAGTCCCAAAAGGCTTCCCTAATAGTGCAGTTGGTAAGAATCTGCCTGCAGTGCAGGAGACCCCCGTTCAATTGCTGGGTCAGAAAGATCCACAGGAGAAGGGATAGACAACCCACTCCAGTGTCCTTTAAGGCAATGTGGCTATTTACTAACCAGTAATTATTGTCAGTTTCAGCTTCCCTCATAGCTCAGTCGGTTAAGAAACTGCCTGCAATGCAGGAGACTCAGATTCAATTCCTGGGTCAGGAAGATCCTCTGGAGAAGATATGGCAATCCACTCTAGTATTGTTGCCTGGAGAATGTTGCATGGACAGAGGAGCCTAGTGGGCTACAGTCCATGGGGTTGCAAGAGTCGGACATGACTTAGCAACTCAACCACCACCACCACCACCACCAAAAGTCCCAAGGGAAGTGGTGCAGGGCTGGTGGGACCTCTCTGTCCTAATATGACTCAGGAACCCAGGCTAAGAGGAAGCTCTGCCCTCCTCGGTGTGTGGATTCCCAGTGGGTCTAAAGAGTGGCTCCTGGGACTTCCCTGGTGGTCTAGTGGCTAAGACTCCATGCTACCAATGCAGGGGCCCTGGGTTCCATCTCTGGTCAGGGAATTAGATCCCATATGCTGCAAATAAGAGCTTGGATGCCAGAACTAAAGACCCCCTTACACTGTGACTAAGACCTGGAGCAGCCAAATAAATATTTTTAAAAAAATAAATAAAGTGGTGACTCCTGTTGTTGGCATTTTCCAACCGATGAAAGAGAGAAGAGTCCAAATCAGGTGACCTCATGTCTAAGGAATGATAAGAAAATTACAAAAATCACCTTTGCTGTTTCATGACCACTCCTAGCTCAGTTGGAGTGGTAAAGAATTTGCCTGCAATATAGGAGACCTCAGTTCAATTCCTGGGTTGGGAAGATCCCCTGGAGAAGGGAAAGGCTACCCACTCCAATATTCTGGCCTGGAGAATTCCATGGACTGTACAGTCCATCGGGTCACAAAGAGTTGGACACGACTGAGCAACTTTCACTGTCACTTTCCTAGCTAAAAGGAAGCTGGGAAATTCTTCTCTAGCTGGGCACCCTTGTCCCTTGATAAAACTTGAGGTGTTTTATTACTAAAAATAATACTGGGACAAATAATGCTTTGTATCACACTTTCATCCTCTGGTGAGCATATTAAGATTTAGAGGGGACAATGACTAACTCCAAATCCCACAGCTGTTAAAACTTGGGTTTCTAGGCTCCTGGGAGGAGACAGACTTTACTCAATGTCCCTAAGAATTGCCCCTAACCTGTTACCTACTCATTGCTCATATAAGAACTATGGACAAAGGTTGAAAGTTTGTCACTTGGCTTCAAGGGATTTCTAGGAATTAATTGAGTATTGGCCCCTCAAAACCCTTTTCAGTTTACTAATTTGGTCATAATAAAAAGGTAGTAAACTTCTTTTTATTTGCTTCAGAATAGGTTTCTTCACACTGAAGTGCTGTTCTCAACCTAAATTTGTATTAGCCCATCTTTGCTCCTTTTATAAATTTTCAAAGTAAAAGTCCAGCTTTCTGAGGAAGCCTGTCACTGTTTATCCCAGTTAACTTTTTCACATGATTGTCTTGGATTCTGAAATTGTCACATTATTTACTCAAATACACAAAGTAGTACCTAAGAGGACATAGAATATGATCATTTTATTTCTACTAGAAATACTGAATTCTTATTTCCATGGATATCTTCTCTACCACTTCCTCAAGAATAACACAGATCAAGAAAGCTGAATAGACAAGTATTGAGTATGAGATTTTATAAGTGTGGAAGAAAAGATGTTTCATTCTCTTTGAAAAAATTAGTATTAAAAGTAAGAGTTTTTAAGAAGACCTAATTTATTCATTTTATTCTTAGAATAAAATTGCCTCTGAAAAGCTGGTTTTAGAAAAGGCAGAAGAACAAGAGATCAAATTGCCAACATCTGCTGGATCATGGACAAAGCAAGAGAGTTCCAGAAAACCATCTATTTCTGCTTTATTGACTATGCCAAAGCCTTTGACTGTGTCAAAAGTTGTTCTAAAAACTGTGG
>SJYC01061347.1:0-55351 GCA_006408675.1 Madoqua kirkii
CTTCCTCAGCGATCAATGCAAAGAAATAGAGGAAAAGAACAGAATGGGAAAGACTAGAGATCTCTTCAAGAAAAGTAAAGATATCAAGGGAACATGTCATGCAAAGATGGGCTCGATAAAGGACAGAAATGGTATGGACCTAACAGAAGCAAAGATATTAAGAAGAGGTGGCAAGAATACACGGAAGAACTGTACAAAAAAGATCTTCACAACCAAGATAATCACGTATGATCACTCAGCTAGAGCCAGACATCCTGGAATGTGAAGTCAAATGGGCCTTAAAAAGCATCACTACAAACAAAGCTAGTGGAGGTGATGGCAATCCAGCTGAGCTATTTCAAATCCTGAAAGATGGTACTGTGAAAGTGCTGCACTCAATATGCCAGCAACTTTGGAAAACTCAGCAGTGGCCACAGGACTGGGAAAGGTCAATTTTCATTCCAATTCCAAAGAAGGGCAATGCCAAGGAATGCTCAGACTACCACACAATCGCACTCATCTCACATGTTAGTAAAGTAATGCTCAAAATTCTCCAAGCCAGGCTTCAGCAATACATGAACTGCAAACTTCCTGATGTTCAAGCTGGTTTTAGAAAAGGCAGAGGAACCAGAGATCAAATTGCCAACATCTGCTGGATCATGGAAAAAGCAAGAGAATTCCAGAAAACCATCTATTTCTGCTTTATTGACTATGCCAAAGCCTTTGACTGTGTGGATCACAATAAACTGTGGAAAATTCTGAAAGAGATGGTAATACCAGATCACCTGACCTGCCTCTTGAAAAACCTATATGCAGATCAGGAAGCAACAGTTAGAACTGGACATGGAACAACAGACTGATTCCAAATTGGGAAAGGAATACTTCAAGGCTGTATATTGTCACCCTGTTTATTTAACTTCTATGCAGAGTACATCATGAGAAATGCTGGGCTGGAAGAAACACAAGCTGGAATCGAGATTGCCGGGAGAAATATCAATAACCTTAGATATGCAGATGACACCACCCTTATGGCAGAAAGTGAAGAGGAACTAAAAAGGCTCTTGATGAAAGTGAAAGAGGAGAGTGAAAAAGTTGGCTTAAAGCTCAACATTCAGAAAACGAAGATCATGGCATCTGGTCCAATCACTTCATGGGACATAGATGGGGAAACAGTGGAAGCAGTATCAGACTTTATTTTTCTGGGCTCCAAAATAACTGAAGATGGTGACTGCAGCCATGAAATTAAAAAACACTTGCTCCTTGGAAGAAAAGTTATGACCAACCTAGATAGCATATTAAAAAGAAGAGACATTACTTTGCTGACTAAGGTCCATCTAGTCAAGGCTATAGTTTTTCCAATAGTCATATATGGATGTGAGAGTTGGAGTGTGAAGAAGGCTGAGCACCAAAGAATTGATGCTTTTGAACTGTGGTGTTGGAGAATAAGACATTTGAGAGTCCCTTGGACTGCAAGGAGATCCAACCAGTCCATTCTGAAGGAGATCAGCCCTGGGATTTCTTTGGAGGGAATGATGCTAAAGCTGAAACTCCAGTACTTTGGCCACCTCATGTGAAGAATTGACTCATTGGAAAAGATTCTGATGCTGGGAGGGATTGGGGGCAGGAGGAGCAGGGGACGACAGAGGATGAGATGGCTGGATGGCATCACTGACTGATGGACATGAGTCTGAGTGAACTCTGGGTGTTGGTGATGGGCAGGGAGACCTGGCATGCTGTGATTCAGACACAACTTAGTGACTGAACTGATGTGAAAGTATGGGTCAGCAGTAGCCTACCACAGGGGCAGGAGCTCTGGTTGCAGTAGACTTGGGTATGGCATAAGCTCTTTTGGAGGAGAATACCATTAACCCCACCGTAGAGCCACAAGAACTTGCACAGGACTGGGGAAACAGACTCTTGGGAGGCACAAACAGAACATAGTGTGCACCAGGACCCAGGAGAAAGCAGCAGTGACACCACAAGAGACAGGCCCAGACTTGCCTGTGAGTGTCCAGGAGTCTCCAGTGGAGGCTTGGGTGGAAGGTGGCCTGCGGCAGGGTTGGTGGCACTAAGTGCAGCAATGCACGCATGGGACCTTTTGAAGAGGTCGCCATTATCTTCATTACCTCCACCATAGTTTGCCTCAGGTCAAACAACATGGAGGAACACAGCCCCGCCCATCAACAAAAAATTGGATTAAAGATTTACTGAGCATGGCTCTGTCCATCAGAACAAGACCCAGTTTCTCCCTCAGTCAGTCTCTCCCATCAGGAAGCTTCCTTAAGCCTCTTATCCTTATCCATCAGAGTGAAGTTTCCCACCCTTTGCTACCCCGATCAGGCTCCTCCATCCATGGGATTTTCCAGGCAAGGGTGCTGGAGTGGATTGTCGTTTCCTTCTCCAGGGGATCTTCCTGACCCAGGAATCGAACCTGGGTCTCCTGCATTGCAGGCAGACGCTTTACTGTCTGAGCCACCAGGGATGCAGGACAGAACAAAAACCACAATCACAGAAAACTAACCAAACTGACCACATGGACCACAGCCTTGTCTAAATCAATGAAACTAAGCCATGCTATGTAGGGTCACCCAAGATGGATGGGTCCTGGTGGAAAGTTCTGACAAAATGTGATTCACTGGAGAAGGGAATGGCAAACCACTTCAGTATTCTTGCCTTGAGAAACCCATAAACAGTATGAAAAGGAAAAAAGATAGGACACTGAAAGGTGAACTCCCCAGGTCAGTAGGTGCCCAGTATGCTACTGGAGATCAGTGGAGAAATAACTCCAGAAAGAATGAAGAGATGGATCCAAAGCCAAAGGAACACCCAGTTGTGGATGTGACTAGTGATGGAAGTAAAGTCTGATGCTGTAAAGAGCAATATTGCATAGGAACCTGGAATGTTAGGTCCATGAATTAAGGTAAATTGAAAGTGGTTAAATAGGAGATGGCGAGAGTGAACATCATCATTTAGGAATCAGTGAACTAAAATAGACTGGAATGGGTGAATTTAACTCAAATGACCATTATATCTACCATTGTGGGCAAGAATCTCTTAGAAGAAATGGAGTAGCCATCGTGGTCAACAAAAGAGTCTGAAATGCAGCACCTGGATGCAGTCTCAAAAACAACAGAATGATCTCTGTCTATTTCCAAGGCAAATCATTCAATATCACAGTAATACAAGTCTATGCCCCGGCCAGTAATGTTGAAGAAGCTGAAGTTGAATGGGTCTATGAAGACCTACAAGACTTCTAGAACTAACACCCAAAAAAGATGTCCTTTTCATTATAGGGGACGGGAATGCAAAAGTAGGAGTTCAAGAGATACCTGGAGTAAGAAGTAAATTTGGCCTTGGAGTACAAAACAAAGCAGGTCAAAGGCTAACAGAATGGATTGGTCATAGCAAATACCCTCTTCCAACAACACAAGAGGAGACTCTGCACATGGATGGACATCACCAGATGCTCAGTACTGAAATCAGATTGGTTATATTCTTTGCAGCCAAAGATGGAGAAGCTCTACAGTCAGCAGATACAATATCAGTAGCTGACTGTGGCTCAGACTATGAACTCCTTATTGCCAAATTCAGACTTAAATTGAAGAAAGTAGGGAAAACCACTAGATTATTCAGGTATGGTCTAAATCAAATCCCTTATGATTATTCAGTGGAAGTGAGAAATAGACTCAAGGGGTTAGATCTGATAGACAGAGTACCTGAAGAACTATGGATGGAGGTTCATGACATTGAACAAGAGGCAGTGAACAAGACCATCCCCAAGAAAAAGAAATGCAAAAAGTTTGTCTGAGGAGGCCTTACAAATAGCTAAGAAAAGAAGAGAAGCAAAAGGCAAAGGAGAAAATGAACTTTCCATTTGAATGGAGAGTTCCAGAGAATAGCAAGGAGAGATAAGAAAGCCTTCCTCATGATCAATGCAAAGAAACAGAGGAAAACAATAGAATGGGAAAGACTAGAGGTCTCTTCAGAAAATTAGAGATACCAAGGGAACATTTCACGCAAAGATGGGCACAATAACGGACAGAAATTGTATGGACCTAACAAAGGCAAAATATATTAAGAGTTGGCAAGAATACACAGAACTATACAAAAAAGATCTTGATGACCCAGATACCACGATGGTGTGATCACTTACCTAGAGCCAGACATCCTGGGATGCCAAGTCAAACAGGCCTTAGGAAGCATCACTACAAACAAAGCTAGTGGAGGTGATAGAATTCCAGTTGAGCTGTTTCTTCCTAAAAGATGATGCTGTGAAAGTGCTGCACTCAATATGCAGCAAATCTGGAAAACTCAGCAGTGACCACAAGACTGGAAAAGGTCAGTTTTCATTCCAATCCCAAAGAAAGGCAATGCCAAAGAATGCTCAAACTACCACACAATTGCACTCATCTCACACACTATTAAAGTAATGCTCAAAATTCTCCAAGCCAGGCTTCAACAATACGTAAAGCCTGAACTTCCAGATGTTCAAACTGGATTTAGAAAAAGCAGAGGAACCAAAGATCAAATTGCCAACATTCACTGGATCGTTAAAACAGCATGAGAGTTCCAGAAAAACATCTATTTCTGCTTTATTGATTATGCCAAAGCCTTTGACTGTGTTGATCACAAAAACTGCCAAAAATTCTTCAAGAGATGGGAATACCAGACCACCTGACCTGCTTCCTGAGAAATCTGTATGTGGGTTAAGAAACAACAGTTAGAACTGGACATGGAACAACAGACTGGTTCCAAATTGGAAAAGAAGTATATCAGGGATGTTTATTGTCACCCTGCTATTTAACTTATATGCAGAGTTAAGTCAAAGTCTCTCACTCAGTTGTGTCTGACTCTTTGTGACTCTGTGGACTGTAGCCCACCAGGCTCCTCCATCCATGGGATTTTCCAGGCAAGAATGCTGGAGTGGGAAGATCTCCAGGGGATCTTCCCGACCCAGGGATCGAACCCAGGTCTCTGGCATTGCAGGCAGAAGCTTTAACCTCTGAGACATCATGCAAAATCCTGGGCTGGATGAAGCACAAGCTGGAATCAAGATTGCCTGGAGAAATATCAATAACCTCAGATATGCATATGACACCACCCTTATGGCAGAAAGCGAAGAACTAAAGAGCCTCTTGATGAAAGTGAAAGAAGAGAGTGAAAAAGTTGGCTTAAAGCTCAACTTTCAGAAAACTAAGATCATGGCATCCAGTCCCATCACTTCATGGAGAGTAGATGGGGAAACAATGGAAACAGTGACAGACTTTATTTTGGGGGGCTCCTAAATCACTAGAGATGGTGACTGCAGTCATGAAATTAAAAGACTCTTGCTCCTTGGAAGAAAAGTTATGATCAACTTAGATAGCATATTAAAAAGCAGAGACATTATTTTGCCAACAAAAGTCCATCTAGTCAAAGCTATGTTTTTTCCAGTGGTCATGTATGGATGTGAGAGATGGACTATAAAGAAAGCTGAGCACCAAAGAATTGATGCTTTTGAACTGTGGTGTTGGAAAAGACTCTTGAGAGTCCCTTGGACTGCAAGGAGATCCAACCAGTCCATCCTAAAGGAAATAAATCCTGAATACTCATTGGAAAGACTGATGCTAAAGCTGAAAGTCCAATACTTTGACTACCTGATGTGAAGAACTGACGCATTGGAAAAGACCCTGATGCTGGCAAAGATTGAAGATGGGAGAAGGGGACAACAGATGATGAGATGGTTAGGTGGCATCACCGACTCAATGAACATGAGTTTGGGTAAGCTCTGGGAGTTGGTGTTGGACAGGAAGGCCTGCAGTCCTTGGGATGACAAAGAGTCAGACATGACTGAACGACTGAAATAAAGTAGATTTTGCTTATTATGGTGCTTCTGTATTCATCATTCTATTTTCTTTCTAGAGTTTTTTCTACTAATGAAATTATATTCATTTTATTGTAGGTACATCAGTAAGTAATGCCTTTTTGCATTCTATGATTACATTTATCATGTTATGATGTGCTTCTAAATTCAGTTTAGACTTATATTTTATAGTATGTGATGCACTTGTTTGGTTTCCTAACCATACGAAACACCAAATGGACTTTTTATTCAACTTCAATGTTATGGAGTTATTGACCTAGAACAGTTATTGACTTTCTGAGTAGTATTAATGAGATAAGGAGAACATATAAGAACAAAATAAAAACACTTCAACTTTAAGTCATATATAAATAAATTTTCGTTGTTCTGCATGGAACTCCTCCTGAGCTTCAACTTTGTCTTAAATATCTCACTATATTTAAAAGTTCCTTGTCAAATTCTTAAACATAGTTGGTAAAGTCTGCTTTTCTAGGTACATTAATACCCCTCCCCAAAGACATCCACATCCTATATTCCAGAAGCTATGAATACATTGTTACAAAATAAAGGGAAATTAAGTTTGCTTATTAACTGAATTTAAAATAGAGAGATTATCTTGGATTGTCTGGATAGGCCCAAAATGATCACAAGGGTCCTTAAATATGGAAGAAGGAAGCAGAAGAACAGTCAGAGGGAAGTGCGTTTACAGGCAAAAGCCACAGGGAGATGGAGTGTGGCTGGCTTCAATAAAACAAGAAGAGACCCACGAGCCAAGAAGTGCCGGGGCCTCGAGCCTCTAAAGCTGGAAAGAGCAAGGGAAGGGATTCTCCTCTAGGGTGTTCAGAAAGGAAGACAGTCCTGCCAGTACCCTTGATTTTTGGCTTCTGACCTCCAAAATGATGAAATTACACATCCTCCAAATGATGAAATATTTTAAACAACTAAGTTTATGCTATTTTGTTAGAGCAGCAATGGAAAGCTGATATACCTGCCATTTGCAAGGCTGTGATATTCATATTTTGGTTGTCTTATCTTTCTCTTCGTACTTCTCTGCTTCTTTAATAGCATGAGAAGCATGGATAACACTGAGTGTATCAATTTGGGAAAATTGACATCTTTACCACATTACTACATTTACTACATTAATTGAATCCTCCAATTAATAAACAGTATGTCTGTCCAGTTTTTGTTTTTCTTAAATTCTCTGCTTTCTTTAATCAGCATTTGTAGTTTTCAGCATAGAGTCTGAATCCCTTTTGTAACACTCACACCTTGTATTTCTTTTTTTTTAACTTATCATAAATCATAGTTTTAAAAAATTGTTTTCTACTTGTTCATTGTTAGTATATATAAATATGAGTAATATTTGTTCATTGACTGTACACTGCAACTTTGCTAAAGTCACTTATCAGTACTAGAAGCTTTTTTTCCCCTTCTGTTAGATTACTAGAGATTTTCTAAAGGGACAATCATGTTATCTGTAAATATAAAAACTTTTATTTCTTCCTTTCCAATCTATGTACATTCTGTTTTTTTTCCCCTTGCCTTGTTGCATTGGCCAGGTCTTCCAGTGTGTTAATGAATGAGTGGTAAGAGTCATATCTTTGCCTTGTTCCTATTTTAGGGAAATCACTTGATCTTTTATAATTAAATATGGTACTAGTAGTATCACACTGAGGCAGTTGCCTTTGTATTTATTTTGCTGAGGAATTTTCCTAAAACATCATGAATGAGTACTGAATTTTGTCAAATACTTTTTCAGCATCGGTTGATATAATTTTACATTTTCTTTTTCCTATAGATTGTTAATATGGTGGTTTACTTGGTTGAATTTTTGTACTGAATCAGCATTGGGTTCTTGGGGTAAACCCAACTTACTTGTGGTGCATTATCCTTTGAATATATTGCTGCCTTCAAATTGCTAACATTTTATTGAGGATTTTTGCATCTATGTTATAAGGGTTATTAGATTATAGTTTTCTTGTATTGTCTTTGTCTTATCTGGTATGGAAATAGTGCTGGCCTCAAAATCAGTTGGAAAGTGTTCCTTAATCTTCAAACTTTTGGAAGAGATTGTGTAGAAGTTTTGTTATTCATTCAATGTTTTGGTGAAGTTCACCAGTGAAACAATCTGGCCCTATGGATTTCTTACTTGAAATGTTTATATCTCTATGCTTAATTTCCTTAATACTTATGATACTATTCCAGTTTTCCATTTCATCTTGGATGAAGTTAGATAGTTTGTGGTTTTGGAGCAGTCTATTTCACCTATGATGTCAAATTTATATGCATAGATCTCTGGCTGGTATCCCCTAAATTTCCTTTTAGTGTTTGAAGAATCTGTGATGACATTTTCTCTTTCACTCCTATTTTCAAAATCCTTGCTTCCCTGTTTGGATCTGGCCTCTGTGTGTTTTATTCAGTGGCAAGTCTGATAAATAGAATCTGGCTCTTAGTTCTTAGAGACTTTTCTATGCTTACTAGGGTTAGATTGATGCATATACGACTTGGGTGTGAGCCCAGGAGTTCATGGCCAACTTCATAGAGCTGCTTTCTGAACTCCTTCCTCTGTGATTCCCCTATTTCTCTCCAGTTGCTCAAGGCACACTTTTTCAGTCCTGCTGCCAGAAAGCTGGAAGTTGATTTACTCTGCTATGCCAGGTATTTTTCATGACTCCACCAGTGTTTGGGAGTTGGTGGTTGAACGATAGAGAGCAAAACAGTGAAGGTTAACCCTACCCTCTTAGGTCCTAGGACCATAGCTCTTCCAAGTGGGGAGGAGTTTCTTCCCCGCCTTCAGAGTCTTAGATGACACCTTACTCAGGTCTCAAGCCTAAAGAGTTTTCCAGGTATTATTTCTGTTTTCACTGAGGCTTACTTCTGGGTTTTAGGCTGCTTGGGGTTGAGGCCAGGGAATACCCATGGAAAGTGAAAGTGAAGTCACTCAGTCGCTTAGTCGTGTCTGACTCTGCGACCCTGTGCACTGTAGCCCATCAGGTTCCTCCGTCCATGGGATTCTCCAGGCAAGAATAGTGTAAATGCCCTGCTGTATCAGTGGTATTTCAGTCTTGTCCCCTTTCCTACCACAGCTGCTCTGAGTCTTCAGATAGCTGCCCATGCCATCGGTCTAGGTTCTTAGCTACATTCAGGGAGAGAGATAGGACAGAATGTGTCTGTTCTGTTTTACTCCAAACAGGAACTCAACAGGACATTTTTATTAGACTGGAAGGTAGTGCACTTGGAACTGACAATGAACCTTTGCAGGTGGTTACTAGCTCTCTGTTTTGATGGTGGTGATGATGAAGGTTTCTATGAAAATCAAAGTCAAATAGCTGCTTCTTCATAATATCACCCAGAGTTGCCTCAGCTCTCAAACTCAAGTTTCCTCTTCCCCTATTCTCTCTCCTGCCTCTCTATACTGGCCTCCTTTAAAGTTGCATATTAAAGGACTGGCATCCTTTTCGACTCAGGGACACAGTTTACCATAGGCCTCTGTGTCACATTAATGGCCTCTGATCATCATAGAATTCTACCTCCATTGCCCTATTTTTCCAGTCACTGATGGCTTCACTTGCCAGATTTGCTAATTTTGTCATCATTTCCATGTGACATCTGTAGTAAAGTTGAAGACCATTGCTTATAAGATTTCTTGGATAAAGTGTGAGAATCCTTATATATTTGTAGCTTCACTTTAAGGTGTTAAAATTTTTGTTTTAGGTTTTTAGCTAACCAACGTAGGAGCATATGGAAATGGTGAGAGTTCGTACTGCTCTAAAGCACACAGAAAGATGATTACATGTAATTTGCTGGAATCCTCCTTGTGTTTGTCACCAGTAAATCTCCTGTAAGCAGTTTAGTTGTTCACAACTGAAAAGTATGTGGATTAGGGAGAGTAAAAGACTGTGTGGGAATTTATAAAGATCAGGAGCGTTGGCTGGCCCAGTTGAATCCAATTTTCTCTTCTTCACGATCAGCTTAGAATCAGACTATTATTGCTCAAATGGATGATTATTGCTGAAATTAGACTGTTAGTTTAATGTATGAAAAACTCCAATTAAATCGCTTGCTCCAGGTCACACAGCTGGTAGATGCCAAGCCCAGGCCTAGGGTATAGGTCTTCTGACTTCCAGCCAAGTGTGTCCTGTTTATAAAGCCATTCTACAGAATGCACCATTGGTGGGGATGGCGTTCAGGAGGTCAGAGGCACACAGATGTTAAGAGGCAGGCAGGAAGCTGATGCCACTTTGAATCCTACATTCCGACTTTAGTTCTTGTTTGAAATGATGGAATTCCTTTGTACGCTCCGTATACATTCAGGTTAAAGGTCTGGAGAGGGCTAAAGATCAGGGTGTTTGTGACTCTGCTCTTTGGTCCCGCAGCAGGACACTATCACAGGCTTTTGCTTTGGGTATGTACTTGGTTGTATCATCCGCAACAACAGTAACAAACATTTACTGAGAGCAGGTGTGCCAAGCACCAGATTGAGCACTGATGATAAAAGAGGTAAGCCAGGTTCATTCTCTGCCCTCAGGGAGTTCAGTGTAGTGTGGGCTGTGTCTGCAGAACTTTTCCTGAGCTAAAAAATATGATTGGAGGCCAACCTTTTTTTCTTTACATTTTTAAACTCTATTTTGTATTTCATTATTCTTTTTAAATAAGAGATATGCATTTAAGAACTGTTTAATCTTGCTTTTGCCTTTGAACTCTTTGAGGCATCTATTGGAGAAGGAAATGGCAACCCACTCCAGTATTCTTGCCTGGAGAATTCCTTGGACAGAGGAGCCTGGTGGGCCACAGCCCATAGAGTCGCAAAGAGTCAGACACGGCTGAAGCAACTTAGCACGAGGCACCTATGGTGAATAAAGAACCCAGAGCTGTTACAGAATAGATTCCCCATACTGCCTCATTAAAGGGATGACCACAGTTTTATTATTTTTTTTTCTGGTTTCTTCGACATCCCTGGCAGCCTCAGACCTGGGAGTGCCACTGTCTCATGTTCTCATCTTCAACTCTGCCAGAATCTAAAGGGTGCTAGATATTTCTAGACCCAGCTCATCTCTGGTCTCGTTTTCCCATAACCTGCTCTGACCTTGAGTGGCTGGGCTATATCCTCCTTGGCATTTGCCTTGTCCTGGGCCATGTCCTCTGGGTCACCATTCTTTGTCAGCACTCACCCCGTTACACCATAGAATAAGTTAACAGCATACACCTACATTCTTGCTAAATAAACTATGTGCTAAACACTGTATTATTTTTTAAAAGAAAGAAAAACAGAGAAATTTGTTGCAATGCAGGCTTCTTTGGAAAAAGAGATGGAGTGGGTAAAGGCATAGTTCATACTAGGAACTCAAGCTAGTTTTTGCTCTGCTTTGCACCTCAATTACATCCAATATTGCATCCAATATTTTCAAAGTGATGATGGCTAATGAGGGCAAAGAAACACAGTGGCTCCTAGGGATTTTATTTGTTTCCATGACCTGACATCTTTGGCCTTTCATACATTTTATGTCTTCAAGGATTTAAACAAATACCTAAGAGAAAATGGCAGCTATTGTCACACGATATGTAAAATAGTATTTTTATTTAGAAGTAATGTAATTGATGATGTGCTAAATAATTATCAGAGCCAGTTCAAGGACAAACCACTTACACTGGTTTCTGCAATCTAGGTTAGGCATCTTTCAGAGTTACTAGTCTTTGTAGTGCTTTGCTGAGACTGGAAGTCCATGTTTACCGGGAGACTTTCAGATTGACTTCCCATTCTTTAAGGGGGAGTCCAAAAGTCTACAGGCCACAGCTCCAGACCTGAGAGCTCTTTCAGGGAGTTTTGGTGAGGAGTGATTAAAGCAAAATGCCTAGACTTTTTTAGGACTTACAAATCCAAGGCCTGAGACTTTTTGCAGCCACTTGGACTAAAGAGGATTTCAAGAGGTATTTCTGGACACACATACTGTGCTATGTAGACTCTGAACACGCAAATGAAAGTCAGCCTAAAGTCACTGGCTTGTACCTTCAAATATCCGGGGAAAGGTGTGGTAAGAATAATGGTCTGAGGAGTCCAAATGCCAAACAACACAATCAGAATAATTAAAAAAATTAATAAACAATTTCTAAAAATTACTGATTTTATTAGCTACTTTAATCGCCGTATCTATTTACTCACTATCATATCCCTTGGAGGTACTCTTATTTTCTCCATTTTATAGGTGAGCAAATACAAATACTGTTAATTGCCAAGATCTCATGGATAGAAAATAGAATTTTTCTTTCTGTCAAATGCAAACTGTTTGAATGGTTCATAGTAGAAAAAGAGGACATTACTATTTAAAATTACCTGCTCTTGCTAAGGTAATGATATTCAATCATAGTTTTAGATCTAGAAGATGACCTTTTATTTTATGGTAGGTAATCAGAAACCCCAAAAGGCCCATTTTTCCAAGATCATGGAAGTAATAAGAGGCAGAGCTGAATAAAACTCAATCTTGCAGTGACCAAAGCCAAATTCTTCCTTGAACATTTTGATACTAGAATTCATAGTTATAAAGGTTGACTTGGCTGCCTGCATTCATATAGTAACCAGGAATCTGCTACCATCTAGTGGTCAACTGAGTAATTAATGGTTTTCAAAAAGTTTCAGGGACTTCCCTGGTGGTGCAGTGACTTAAGACTCTGTGATCCCAGTGTAGGGGCCCTGGGTTTGATCCCTGATCAGGGAGCTAAATTCCACATGCCACAACTAAGAGTTCACAGGTCCCAACTAAAGATCTCACATGCTGCAGTAAACACTGAAGATTCCACATGTCGACTTTGGGTATGTACTTGGTTGTATCATCCGCAACAACAGTAACAAACATTTACTGAGAGCAGGTGTGCCAAGCACCAGATTGAGCACTGATGATAAAAGAGGTAAGCCAGGTTCATTCTCTGCCCTCAGGGAGTTCAGTGTAGTGTGGGCTGTGTCTGCAGAACTTTTCCTGAGCTAAAAAATATGATTGGAGGCCAACCTTTTTTTCTTTACATTTTTAAACTCTATTTTGTATTTCATTATTCTTTTTAAATAAGAGATATGCATTTAAGAACTGTTTAATCTTGCTTTTGCCTTTGAACTCTTTGAGGCATCTATTGGAGAAGGAAATGGCAACCCACTCCAGTATTCTTGCCTGGAGAATTCCTTGGACAGAGGAGCCTGGTGGGCCACAGCCCATAGAGTCGCAAAGAGTCAGACACGGCTGAAGCAACTTAGCACGAGGCATCTATGGTGAATAAAGAACCCAGAGCTGTTACAGAATAGATTCCCCATACTGCCTCATTAAAGGGATGACCACAGTTTTATTATTTTTTTTTCTGGTTTCTTCGACATCCCTGGCAGCCTCAGACCTGGGAGTGCCACTGTCTCATGTTCTCATCTTCAACTCTGCCAGAATCTAAAGGGTGCTAGATATTTCTAGACCCAGCTCATCTCTGGTCTCGTTTTCCCATAACCTGCTCTGACCTTGAGTGGCTGGGCTATATCCTCCTTGGCATTTGCCTTGTCCTGGGCCATGTCCTCTGGGTCACCATTCTTTGTCAGCACTCACCCCGTTACACCATAGAATAAGTTAACAGCATACACCTACATTCTTGCTAAATAAACTATGTGCTAAACACTGTATTATTTTTTAAAAGAAAGAAAAACAGAGAAATTTGTTGCAATGCAGGCTTCTTTGGAAAAAGAGATGGAGTGGGTAAAGGCATAGTTCATACTAGGAACTCAAGCTAGTTTTTGCTCTGCTTTGCACCTCAATTACATCCAATATTGCATCCAATATTTTCAAAGTGATGATGGCTAATGAGGGCAAAGAAACACAGTGGCTCCTAGGGATTTTATTTGTTTCCATGACCTGACATCTTTGGCCTTTCATACATTTTATGTCTTCAAGGATTTAAACAAATACCTAAGAGAAAATGGCAGCTATTGTCACACGATATGTAAAATAGTATTTTTATTTAGAAGTAATGTAATTGATGATGTGCTAAATAATTATCAGAGCCAGTTCAAGGACAAACCACTTACACTGGTTTCTGCAATCTAGGTTAGGCATCTTTCAGAGTTACTAGTCTTTGTAGTGCTTTGCTGAGACTGGAAGTCCATGTTTACCGGGAGACTTTCAGATTGATTCCCATTCTTTAAGGGGGAGTCCAAAAGTCTACAGGCCACAGCTCCAGACCTGAGAGCTCTTTCAGGGAGTTTTGGTGAGGAGTGATTAAAGCAAAATGCCTAGACTTTTTTAGGACTTACAAATCCAAGGCCTGAGACTTTTTGCAGCCACTTGGACTAAAGAGGATTTCAAGAGGTATTTCTGGACACACATACTGTGCTATGTAGACTCTGAACACGCAAATGAAAGTCAGCCTAAAGTCACTGGCTTGTACCTTCAAATATCCGGGGAAAGGTGTGGTAAGAATAATGGTCTGAGGAGTCCAAATGCCAAACAACACAATCAGAATAATTAAAAAAATTAATAAACAATTTCTAAAAATTACTGATTTTATTAGCTACTTTAATCGCCGTATCTATTTACTCACTATCATATCCCTTGGAGGTACTCTTATTTTCTCCATTTTATAGGTGAGCAAATACAAATACTGTTAATTGCCAAGATCTCATGGATAGAAAATAGAATTTTTCTTTCTGTCAAATGCAAACTGTTTGAATGGTTCATAGTAGAAAAAGAGGACATTACTATTTAAAATTACCTGCTCTTGCTAAGGTAATGATATTCAATCATAGTTTTAGATCTAGAAGATGACCTTTTATTTTATGGTAGGTAATCAGAAACCCCAAAAGGCCCATTTTTCCAAGATCATGGAAGTAATAAGAGGCAGAGCTGAATAAAACTCAATCTTGCAGTGACCAAAGCCAAATTCTTCCTTGAACATTTTGATACTAGAATTCATAGTTATAAAGGTTGACTTGGCTGCCTGCATTCATATAGTAACCAGGAATCTGCTACCATCTAGTGGTCAACTGAGTAATTAATGGTTTTCAAAAAGTTTCAGGGACTTCCCTGGTGGTGCAGTGACTTAAGACTCTGTGATCCCAGTGTAGGGGCCCTGGGTTTGATCCCTGATCAGGGAGCTAAATTCCACATGCCACAACTAAGAGTTCACAGGTCCCAACTAAAGATCTCACATGCTGCAGTAAACACTGAAGATTCCACATGTCGTGTCTAAGACCTGGCACAGCCAAATAAATAAAAATACATATTAAAAATAGTTTCAGATACTGGGCACAGAATAGCATCAAATTCATATGATATATACGGTTGTCAGAGAAGGTGGAGTGAAAAACGAATTGTAGAGGTTATACAGTCCATTGTTAGCATTTTACAGATGCGAGTTTGAGAAGATTGAATGAAATCTCCAAGGTCATGCAGTATGATGGTGGCAAAACTGGGATAAAACTCCAGTTTCTTCCCTTTCAATTTAGTGTTCTTTTCCTCTGGCATTCCAACAGTGGGGAAAAAGGGATCTTTTCAATTTACAGAATACAGAATAAAGTATTTGCCTGAATATTGTGAGGTTTTCAGTATATGTAATAGATTCAACTTCCCATTCTGACAGTCATTTCTTAGTTATGTTAATAGAAGGGCAAAGCGGTGTATGTAATATGGATATTCATCTATATCTCCATAACTGTATATTCGATAGCTATGTCTGTAACTCCTTCTATATAATCTTTTTTCTCTCTCTCTCTCTAATGCTAGCACTAGAATAAGTTTCCATTTCTTGGGCCCTTGATAAGTTATAATAGCCTAGAAATATGCTGAATGGAAGTAGACTGCTGGCCAGTATTTTTGAAAGTTACTAAAATAAAAAAAGGTTAATAAAGTACATGCAATAGAGTACACAGCATACATTATATAAAATACAACTTAGACTGTTATAGTCAGAGCAGTAGAGGAGTTATGTGACCAGTTTCAATGATGCTTGTTTCAAAACGATTATTCTTTCTACTTTTGATAAATTAATTTTGCCTATTAGATATCATTTAAAATCTACCATGATAAACTTTTGAATATTTAAGAACTGGCTTGGAGAAGGCAATGGCAACTCACTCCAGTACTCTTGCCTGGAAAATCCCATGGACGGAGGAGCCTACAGTCCTTGGGGGTCACAAAGAGTAGAACAGGACTGAGCGACTTCACTTTCGCTTTCTTTTTCACTTGTTGAATCTATGGTCGAACTGGACAATAACTTATAATAGTGGATTCTTCTCTCTTCGTCACACTTGCTGGTTTGTTTCTTCAGTTCTTTTGCCTCAGAATGTCTGGAGGAGTTTAGAACTGTTTATTTGGTGGTGTTTTCTGGAAACAGAGTGGAGTTAGGAGAAAAACAGGCTTCTACCAGGAAAAACAATTTCTAGGATTTGGGGGGATTATCTTGGCTATATGTGACATTTGAGAGATTTAACAAAAAATGTTGCGCCTCTTCTAACTTCTTCAAGCCATTCTCATAGGTGGAAGCCATTACCAAATGTCTGCTTTGTTATCACCTTCAATTCTGCAGTATGATGGACACATTAAAAAAATTCCACCACGTTTTCATCAATTTTATAACAATAGCAGTAAGAGAGAGAGAAAGGTGGAGGGGAAACAGGACAGGAGGGAGTGAGGAAGGGAAGGAAGGAAAGCAAAAGATTTGGATTCAGATAAAACATATTAAATGAGCCTGGCTGTTAGAATATATAGGTAGATAATGCCTTTCTGACCAAACCATGAGTAACTTTTTTCTATCATAACCCAGGGCATAACTTAGAGAATTTGTTCTTCCTTAAGTAACATGCCCAGTGGGCAGAGACAGTGGTACATAAGTTGAGTATAAGGGCTCTGAGTCAGATTTCCCAGCTGTGAATCCCAGCTCTACTTTGCTATGGCCAAGGCATTTGGGTCACTCAATGAGTTAGTTATGAGCCATGCTGTGCAGAGCTACCTGAGATGGATGGGTCATAGTGAAGAGTTCTGACAAAATGTAGTCCACTGGAGGAGGAAATGGCAAACCACTCCAGTGTTATTGCCAGGAGAACGCCATGAACATGAAAAGGAAAAAAGATAAGACACCAGTGATGTCAGACGATGTCTGACACCAGATCAGAAGGTACTCAATACACTACTAGAGAGGAGCAGAGGGCAAGTACTAACAGCTCCAGAAAGAATAAAGCTGCTGAACCAAAGCAGAAACAACACTTGGTTCTGAATGTGTCTGGTGGTGAAAGTAAACTCTGATGCTGTAAAGAACAACATTGCATAGAAACCTGGAATGTTAGGTCCATGAATCAAGGCAAACTGGATGTGTTCAAGTAGGAGATGGCAAGGGTAAACACCGACATCATTGAAATCAGTGAACTAAAATGGATGGGAACAGGCAAATTTAATTCAGATGACATTGCATCTACTACTGTGGACAAGAATCCCTTAGAAGGAATGGAGTAGTCCTCATAGTCAACAAAACAGTCCAAAATGCAGTACTTGGGTGTAATCTCAAAAATGATAGAATGATCTCTGTTTATTTGCAAGGCAAACCATTCAGCATCATAGTAATCCAAGTGTGCCTCAGCCAGTAATGCTGAAGAAGATGAAGAAGTTGAATGGTTCTAAGAAGATATACAAGACCTTTTGGAACTAACACCAAAAAAAAAAAATGTCTTTTTCATCACAGGGGATTGGAATGCAGAAGCAGGAATTTGAGAGGTTCCTGGTAAAAAGGGCAAGTTAGGCCTTGGAATACAACATGAAGCAGGGGAAAAGCTAACAGAGGTTTATCAAGAGAACACATTGGTTATAGCAAACACCCTTTTCCAACAGCCTGAGAGATGACTTTACATATGGACATCACCAGATGGTCAGTGCTGAAATCAAATTGATTATGGTCAATACTGAAATCAGATTATGTTTTTTGCAGCCGAAGATGGAGAAGCTCTATACAGACACCAAAAACAAGACCTGAAGCTGACTGTGGCTCAGATCATGAGTTCCTTATTGCAAAATTCAGGCTTAAATAAAGTAGGGAAAACCACCAGGCCATTTAGATATGTCCTAAATTAAACCATTATGATTATACAGTGGAAGTGATGAATAGATTCGGGGATTAGACAGAGTGCCTGAAGAACTATGGACAGAGATTTGTAACATTATACAGGAGGTGATGACCAAAACCATCCTAAAGAAAAAGAAATGCAAAAGTGGTTGTCCAAAGAGTCTTTACCAATAGCTGCGAAAAGAAGAGAAGCAAAAGACAAAGGAGAAAGGGAAAGATATACCCAATTGAATGGAGAGTTCCAGAGAATTGCAAGGAGGGATAAGAAAGCCTTCCTCAGTCATCAATGCAAAGAAATAGAGGAAAACAATAGAATGGGAAAGACTAGAGATCTCTTCAAGAAAATTGGAAATACTAAGGGAATATTTGATGCAAGGATGGGCATGGTAAAGGACAAAAATGGTAAAGATCTAACAGAAGCAAAAGAGATTAAGAAGTGGCGAGAATACACAGAAGAATATATAAAAAGGTCTTAATGATCCAGATAACCATGATGGTGTGATCACTCACCTAGAGCCAGACATCCTGGAGTGTGAAGTCAAGTGGGCCTTAGGAAACAGCATCACCAACAAAACTAGTGGAGGTGATGGAATTCCAGCTGAGCTATTTTAAATCCTGAAATATGATGCTGTTAAAGTGCTGAACTCAATATGTCAGCAAATTTGGAAAACTCAGCAGTGGCCACAGGACTGGGACTGGGAAAGGTCAGCTTTCATTCCAGTCCCAAAGAAAGGCAATGACAAAGAATGTTCAAACTACCATACAACAGTACTTATTTCACATACTAGCAAGGTTATTCTCAAAATTCTTCAAGTTAGGCTTCAGTTGTATGTGAACTGAGAAATTCCAGATGTACAAGCTGGGTTTTGAAGAGGCAAAAGAATAAGAAATCAAATTGCCAACATTCATTGGATCAAGGAGAATGCAAGGAAATTTCAGCAAAATATCTACTTCTGATTCATTGACTATTCAAAAGCCTCTGACTGCGTGGATCATAAAAAACTATGGAAAATTCTTATAGATGGGAAAAGCAGACCACCTTACCTGCCTCCTGAGAAACCCATATACAAGTCAAGAATCAACAGTTAGAACTGGACATACAACTGACTTGTTCAAAAAATTTGAGAAGGAGTACAGCAAAGCTGTATATTGTCGCCCTGCTTATTTAACTTATATGCAGAGTATATCATGTGAAATGCCAGACTGGATGAATCGCAAGCTGGAATCAAGGTTGCCAGGAAATATATCAACAACCTCAGATATGTAGATAGTACCACTTTAATGGCAGAAAGTGAGGAGGACAAAAGAGTCTCTTGATGAGGGTGAAAGAGGAGAGTGATAAGACTAGCTTGAAACTCAACATTAAAAAACTAAGGTCATGGCATCCAGTCCCATTCTTGTAAAATAGAAGGGGAAAACATGGAAGCAGTGACATCTCATCTCATCTGTCTCCTCAGCAGTCTGTATGCAGGTCAAGAAACAACGGTTAGAACTGGACATGGAACAACAGACTGGTTCCAAATAGGAAAAGGAGAATGTCAAGGCTGTATACTGTCACCCTGCTTATTTAACTTATATGCAAAGTACATCTTGCAAAATGCTGAGCTGGATGAAACACAAGCTGGAATCAAGATTTCTGGGAAAAATGTCAATAACCTCAGACATGCAGATGACACCACCCTTATGGCAGAACGTGAAGAAGTAAAGAGCCTCTTGATGAAAGGGAAAGAGGAGAGTGAAAAAGTTGTCTTAAAACTCAGCATTGAGAAAACTAAGATCATGGCATCTGGCTTTATCAGTTCATGGCAAATAAGGGGGAAACAATGGAAACAGTGTCAGACTTTTATTTTTTGGGGCTCCCAAATCACTAGAGATGGTGACTGCAGCCATGAAATTAAGACACTTGTTTCATAGAAGGAAAGCTATGACCAATCTAGATAGCATATTAAAAAACAGAGCCATTACTTTGCCATCAAAGTTCCATCTAGTCTATGGAACATCTATGTTGTTGTTCCCCCCCCCTTTTTTTTTAATACTTTATTCTACTTTACACTACTGTATTGGTTTTGCCATACATTGACATGAATCAGCCACAGGTGTACACGATCTCCCAATGCCGAAGCCCCCTCTCACCACCCACACCACACCATCTCCCCGGATCATCCCATACACCAGCCCCAAGCATCCTGTATCGTGTATTGAACATAGACTGGCGCTTCATTTCTTATATGATAGTATACATGTTTCAGTGCCATTCTCCCAAATCATCCCACCCTCTCCCTCTCCCTCAAAGGCCAAAAGTCCGTTTTTATACCTCTGTGTCTCTTATGTTGTCTCACCTACAGTGTCATCATTACTATCTTTCTAAATTCCATACATATGTGTCAGTATACTGTATTGGTGTTTTTCTTTCTGGCTTACTTCACTCTGTATAATCGGCTCCAGTTTCATCCATCTCATTAGAACTGCGTCAAACTTATTCTTTTTGAGGGCTGAGTAATACTCCATTGTGTATATGTACCACAGCTTTCTTATCCATTCATCTGCTGATGGACATCTGGGTTGTTTCCATGTCCTGGCAATTATAAACATTGCTGCAATGAACATTGGGGTACACGTGTCTCTTTCAATTCGAGTTTCCTCGGTGTGTATGCCCAGCAGTGGGATTGCTGGGTCGTAAGGCAGCTCTATTTGCAATTCTTTCAGGAATCTCCACACTGTTTTCCATAATGGCTGTACTAGTTTGCATTCCCACCAACAGTGTAAGAGGGTTCCCTTTTCTCCACATCCTCTCCAGCATTTATTGCTTGTAGATTTTTGGATCGCAGCCATTCTGACTGGTGTGAAGTGGTACCTCATTGTGGTCTTGATTTGCATTTCTCTGATAATGAGTGATGTTGAGCATCTTTTCATGTGTTTGTTAGCCATCCGTATGTCTTCTCTGGAGAAATGCCTATTTAGTTCTTTGGCCCATTTTTTGATTGGATCATTTATTTTTCTGGAGTTGAGCTATATAAGTTGCTTGTACATCTTTGAGATTAGTTGTTTGTTAGTTGTTTCATTTGCTATTGTTTTCTCCCATTCAGAAGGCTGTCTTTTCACCTTACTTATAGTTTCCTTTGTTGTGCAGAAGCTTTTAATTTTAATTAGATCCCATTTGTTTATTTTTGCTTTTATTTCCAGTATACTGGGAGGTGGATCACAGAGGACCCTGCTGTGAATTTCCCATGTTGCCGAGAGAGGATAGAAAGAAAAGTCACTGAGGACAGCCACCAAAAATCCTACTGGGAGTGGTGGTGGCCAGCAAGTGGCAAGTGCCCTAATGGCCTTTAAGTGACTGACCCGTGCCCACAGGGAAGATTTTAGGCCATGTCCTCAGTTTAAGAATGATTAAATGGGAGTTTCACCCGGTGGGGCTCTAGTTACTGAGACTTACCTGTTGCAGGGCCTTTAAAGTCCGCCAGAGAGTGACCCTAGCCAGGACTTATCAGTTGCCTCCACAACCGTTCACCTGTTCAGTGAAACTCCAGAAAAAGGAATTAAGGACAGATCAGAAAAGAAGAGAAGGAAAATAAGTCAGGAGAGTTTTTTGCCACTTCCTTCATAAAGGAGGGGGGCCCACCTTGAAGTGCGGATTACCTCGGGTGATGCTCCTCTAAAGGGAGCTCCATGCTGTGACCAGCCTAGGGTCCTTCATCGCTCCTTCTTTCAGAGCCGCACGGTGACACCACCTCCGTCCGTCCGCTTCACGCCCCATGTTGGGCGCCAGTTTCTGCGAGGGGCACTCCACAGAAAGAGTAGAGGCAGTGGAACTTCCCTCAGCAAAGCCGAGGGGTCCCGAGGAGAGGTGAGCCTGCTGTCCACCAACCCAGCCCCTCGGTGAGCGAGAGATAATCAGACGTGACAGGGGTTCCATCGAAGCAGTTCCAAAAGCTATGGTTTTTCCAGTAGTCATGTATGGATATGAGAGTTGGACTATAAAGAAAGCTGAACATTTAATAATTGATACTTTTGAAATGTGGTGTTGGAGAAGATTCTTGAGAGTCCCTTGGATTGCAAGGAGATCCAACCAGTCCATTCTGAAGGAGATCAGTCCTGAATATTCATTGGAAGGACTGATGCTGAAACTGAAGCTCCAATACTTTGGCCATCTGATGTGAAGAACTGACTCATTGGAAAAGACCCTGATGCTGGGAAAGACTGAAGGTGGGAGGAGAAGGGACGACAGAGGATGAGATGGTTGGATGGCATTGCTGACTTGATGGACATGAATTTGAGTAAGTTCTGAGAGTTGGTGATGGACAGGGAGGCCTGGTGTGATGCGGTCCATTGCGTCACAAAGAATTGGACACGAATGAGTGACTGAACTGAACTGAGTGACAGATTTTCTTTTCTTTGGCTCCAGAATCACTGTGGACAGTGACTGCAGCCATGAAATTAAAAGACACTTGTTCCTTGAAAGGGAAGCTATGATAAACCTAGACAGCATATTAAAAAGCACAGACATCCCTTTGCCAACAAAGGTCCATATAGTCAAAGCTATAGTTTTTCCAGTAGTCATGTACTGATGTCGGAGAAGGCAATGGCAACCCACTCCAGTACTCTTGCCTGGAAAATCCCATGGAGAGAGGAGCCTGGTAGGCGGCAGTCCATGGGGTCTCAAAGACTCTGACACAACTGTGTGACTTTACTTCACTCACTTAATACTTTATCACTAGAGAAGGGAATGGCAATCCACTCCAGTAATCTTGCCTGGGGAATCCCATGGACAGAGGAGCCTGGCGGGCTATGGTCCATGGGGTCGCAGAGGGTTGGACACGGCTGAAGTGGCTGAGCATGCACTCATGTACTGGTGTGGGAGTTGGACCATAAAGAAGGCTGAGTGCTGAAGAATTAATAGTTTCAATTTGTGGTGCTGGAGGAGACTCTTGAGAGCCCCTTGGAGAGCAAGAAGATCAAACCAGTCGATCCTAAGGAAATCAACCCTGAATATTCATTGGAAGGACTGATGTTGAAGCTCCAATACTTTGGCCACTTGATGTGAAGAGTTAACTAATTGGAAAAGACAATCTGATGCTGGGGCAGATTGAGGGTAGTAGGAGAAGGGAGTGGCAGAGAATGAGATCATTAGATAGCATCACTGACTCAGTGGATATGAATTTGAGTAAACTCCGAGAGACAGTGGAGGACAGAGGAACCTAGTGTGCTGCAGTCCATGGGGCTGCAGAGAGTCAGACTCGACTTAGTGACTGAAGAACAGCCTTCACCCAGCTGGTGCAGTGGTAAAGAATCCTGTCAATGCAGCAAATGTAGGAGATATGGTTTTGATCCCTGGATTGAGAAGCCCCCTGGAGTAAGAAATGGCAGTCTACTCCAGTGTTCTTGCCTGGAACATCGCATAGATAGAGGACCCTGGTGGGCTCCAGTCCAAAGGGCAAAGGGTTGGACACAACTGAATGACTGAGCACGCACGCACACACACACACACAGCCTTTACTCAGTCACTTAATTTCTGTGTGTGTCAGTTTTATTATTTATAAAATTCGCATAATTATTGAACCTATTTCATAGAGGTATCTATGTGTTTGTGCGTGTGTAATTTTGGGATAGTGCTGATAAAGTGTTGTGAACAATGCCTGGCACACAGTAAACATAATTTTCAGCTATGGAAATAATCCTTGCTAATGGACCCTAGTTAGAGATCTTAAGTAACCTAAGCCCAGGCTTAGCTCAATGGAATCATGAATCAGATAACATTTCTCTTGAACTAATCCCCATCCTAACCATTTAGAACGAATTCTGTTTCTTGGAGAAGAGTTCTTCAAGGCCTTGTAAAGAACAGGGTTTCCTCTGAATGTGTTGGATCTGACTCTGCTCTGTACTATGTAGGGATCATGCTGCCACAGCAGGACCCAAATTAGTCTAAAGCTGGGAAAACATTATCTTTTTTCTTACCATACTTGTTAGAATTTTGTTGGCAACACAAGAGTAAGTGACAATGTGGTTACTTTTCAACAGCATACAGACAATGCTAAGTTCTGGCTTAGTCTTTGGCTAACTGATTCCTGGGCAAGAGACCATAGGCACTACTGGTCCCTGGAAATGAGCTCTTAATGACAGGTTGGGCATCTCTCATGAAGACCTGAGTACTAGAGCCCTGCATGATTTGCATTGTAGAATTCCTCAGGAAGCCGTGTAGTATTCTTCTCTCCCTTAACTGCTATCACAGACCATGGGAGAGGTCTTGGGAAAAGCCACAGACAGCATGGACCTGAACAATATCTAATGTAAGGGAGTGAACTCATCTGAGATTTCAGACCTCATTTCTATATCTGAATTAGAATATATTTTCCTTCTTGTTGGACCTCAAGGGCAGAAATTTATTTAATAATGTTACTCACACGCAGTTAATACATGTTATCTTCTATGGGTCATGGAAGGCTCATCTCTTGTCCAATCTATCCCCATTCCTCATATCCCACTTCCCCTTTGCCTATAAGTAACTACTTCATATACTCCCTACAGATAATTTCATTGTGTCTGTTTTTATTAAATATAAAATTTTGTTTTGCATGTATGCATTTTTAATTTATGTAGATAGTAATGTGTAAAAAAGTCATTGTGTTTCTTTTAATTTTTGGTCAGCACTGTGACTTTAAGGGCCACTCATATCTCCAAATGTCTATGTTCTGATGTTTTAACATCTGTATAATATTCCATGGTGTATATCCCTCATGTTCTACTTGTTTATTCTTCTAGGCTAGGGATGGGTATGCAGTTTTGGTTTGATTCTCTGTTTCCACAAAAGCATCCTTCTACATGTTCTCCTATGCACCTATGTGAGATCTCTCTATTTCTTTTTATCTGTCTACCCATCATCTGTGTATGTATCTATCTATCCACCTACCTATCATCCATCTCCTAGGGTGGAATGTGGAGTCAGAATTTGTACCTGTATTTAAGTGACTAAAGGCTTCTTAGAACATGTACACCAGACTGCGCTCCAGCCAGCAGAACACCGAGGTTCTTTTATCTACTAATAAAAATCTCCAAAGCTGGCATTATCCAGATTCCCAAGTTCATTGAGTCTCACAGAGGCAAAGTGATATCTCACTAATGTTTTAATTAGCATTTCTCTGATAATGCATGAGTGTGATTATCTCTTTATATGCTCACAAGTTTTCTGGGCTTCCTCACTGATAAGCTGAACTTTTATTAATAGCCTTTATATTTTAGAAGGGTTTTATATTTAGAGAAAATTGATCCAATAATACAGAGTGCCCATATTCCCTTCCCACCTCAATAGTTTCCCCTAACAATATTTTACATTAGTGTGTTACATTTGTTACAATTAACAAGCACAGTTTATTCAGATTCCCTTCAGTTCAGTTCAGTCGCTCAGTCGTGTCCAACTCTTTGCGACCCCATGAATTGCAGCACGCCAGGCCTCGCTGTTCATCACTAACTCCCGGAGTTCACTCAGACTCATGTCCATTGAGTCCGTGATGCCATCCAGCCATCTCATCCTCTGTTGTCCCCTTCTCCTTCTGCCCTCAATCCCTCCCAGCATCAGGGTCTTTTCCAATGAGTCAACTCTTCTCATGAGGTGGCCAAAGTACTGGAGTTTCAGCTTTAGCATCATTCCTTACAAAGAAATCCCAGGGTTGATCTCCTTGCAGTCCAAGGGATTCTCAAGAGTCTTCTCCAACATCACAGTTCAAAAGCATCAATTCTTCATAATTTATTTGAAATGCTTTTGCAGGGGAGTTTTATTTCTTCTCTCTCATTTGTTAGTTTATGTAATCATTTATTTATATTAGAATGAACTAATTTATGAACATTTAGTTTATACTTTGGGTTATAATCCAATACCAGTGTATCTATTTTGTTCCAGATATAACCACTGGAAACTCTTTACATTGGTTCCTGTGTCCCTTTGAGTTTTCCCCAATCTTTGTGGGTCTTTCCCCCCACACCCCCCGCTTTTTAGCACTTTCATTCTTTCTGGCATTACAAGAGTCTCTAAGTTCGTTTTCAATACTTCCTCCCCTAGTCCTAGAACAGCCATTTCTTCAAAAAATTGTTAGATCACTTTGTTGGAGAATGGTATTAGAAACCAAAATCTGAGTGTTAGGTGTGTTCATTGCCCTGGACTATTGTTTCCTTTAGGCCTTCTCAGACAGAGCAAATACAGGAGTTTATACCACCCCCTGTATAGACACACATGTATAAATATTTGTATGTGTAACCATCTGCTGTTGTTTAGTTGCTAAATCATGTCTGACTCTTTGCAACCCCCTAAACTGTAGTCCTACAGGCTTCCTTGTCCATGGGATTTCCCAGGCAAGAATACTGGAGTGGGTTGACATTTCTTTCTCCAGATGATCGTCCCAACTCAGGGATCAAACTCATGTCTCATACATTGGCAGGTAGATTCTCTATTGCTGAGTCACGTGTGTGTTACCTTAGTCGCTCAGTCATGTCCGATTCTTTGTGATCCCATGGACTGTAGCCCACCAGGCTTCTCTATCTGTGGGATTCTCCAGGCCAGAATACTGGAGTGGGTAGCCTTTCCCTTCTCCAGCAGATCTTCCCAACCCAGGGATCAAACCCAAGTCTCCTACATTGCAGATGAATTCTTTACAATCTGAGCTACCAGGGAAGTCCTTAAATTAAACATGTGCCCCTAGTGGTATCTTCAGCTCTAATCCAACACTCATCATTTCAGCCTCCTCCTCATTTGCTGTAAACTTCCACTCCAACAGTGAGAAACCTCATTCCTACTAACCTCCATCTCCTTATTTAATTGTTCACTTTTAGAACATATGTATTGCAGTATCAGAATTGTTAACTCATTGGTATATCCCCATGGGAAATAACTTTATCAATGCAAGTACAGTGCTTATGTGAAATTCCTTTTGTCTTTAGTCCTAAAGACTTCATTAATTTTACAGTTATGTAGGTTAGTATCTTTTCTCCATATCTCTTCAGTGGAGTTGTTTCATACATGTGTAATACAGTCAGATTCTCTTGTCACAGTCCTTATTCTTTCTCATGATCCTCGACCTCCTAAGTGATGACTTTAGAACTGTATATGTTATGGTTCACTATTTGTATTTTACAGTTTTATGAGTTTTGAAAAATGTATTAATATTTATTCACTACCACAGAATCACACACTAAAACACTTTCACCACCCTAAAATTTCCCTCTGCTTCAACTATTCAATTGATGTGGTTTTATTCTCTGTGGGTTTTGTCATATTTTCTAGATTTTAATGCCTTTTTGGTTATAATTTAATATTTTAAAGATTTTTTTGATGGTAGATTATTTTTAAAGTCTTTATTGAATATGTTAAAATATTACTTCTGTTTTATGTTTTGGTGTTTTGACCATTAGGCATGTGGGATCTTACCTCCCTGACCAGGGGATTGAACCTGCAACTTCTGCACTGGAAGGCAAAGTCTTAACCACTGGATCACTGGGGAAATACCCACCTTGTTGGTTTTAGATTTGCAAATATATTATTCATCTGCATATGTCTGTGAAATTTACCCTTTGTTGAACAGAACTCCTTAACACTGTGTAATAAAATACATCAGTATTTTGCCTATGATTTGTTTTTTTTTGAATCTTTATTAGGTAGTTCCTGAAGCGAAAAAGTTGGTTTAAAGATCAACATTCAGAAAACAAAGATCATGGCATCCGGTCCCATCACTTCATGGGTAATAGATGGAGAAACAGTGGAAACAGTGCCAGACTTTATTTTTTGGGGCTCCAAAGTCACTGCAGATGGTGATTGCAGCCATGCAATTAAAAGACGCTTAGTCCTTGGAAGAAAAGTTATGACCAACCTAGATAGCCTATTCAAAAGCAGAGACATTACTTTGCCGACTAAGGTCTGTCTAGTCAAGGCTATGATTTTTCCTGTGGTCATGTATGGATGTGAAAGTTGGACTGTGAAGAAGGCTGAGCACCAAAGAATTGATGCTTTTGAACTGTGGTGTTGGAGAAGACTCTTGAGAGTCCCTTGGACTGCAAGGAAATCCAACCAGTCCATTCTAAAGGAGATCAGCCCTGGGATTTCTTTGGAAGGAATGATGTTAAAGCTGAAACTCCAGTACTTCGGCCACCTCATGTGAAGAGTTGACTCATTGGAAAAGACTCTGATGCTGGGAAGGATTGAGGGCAGGAGGAGAAGGGGACGACAGAGGATGAGATGGCTGGATGGCATCACGGACTCAATGAACGTGAGTCTGAGTGAACTCCGGGAGATGGTGATGGACAGGGAGGCCTGGCGTGCTGCGATTCATGGGGTCGCAAAGAGTTGGACACGACTGAGCGACTGAACTGAACTGAACTGACCCCATTTTACAAATACATTTCCCTGCATTTTTATTGACTCCAGAGAATTATCTTTACTTTAAAGCCTTTAGACCATTTGCATACAGTCTATCTTTGCATGTCTGTTTGGCAGGGTTTCAATTCAATTTTCCTACACAATTTAAAAAATCTAAGCCATTTACAAAACAATCCAACTTTTTCACATGGATTTCTGGTGCCATTACCATCATGTTTTCGGTTACCATATATGCCTGGATTCCTATTTTATTCTTTTTAACTCTTTGTATGTTATTACACCGTTAATTATTGGTATGGTTTTATACTATGTCTTTGGAGAAGACAAGGGCAACCCACTCCATTACTCTTGCCTGGACCATCCCATGGATGGAGGAGCCCCGTGGGCTGCAGTGCATGAGGTTGCTGAGGGTTGGACATGACTGAACGACTTCACTTTCATGTTTCACTTTCATGCACTGGAGAAGGAAATGGCAACCCACTCCAGTGCTCTTGCCTGAAGAATCCCGGGGACGGGGGAGCCTGGTGGGCTGCCGTCTATGGGGTCACACAGAGTCAGACACGACTGAAGCGACTTAGCAGCAGCAGCAGCACTGTGTCGTAGCATCTGGTTACGCACATTCCCGTACACTACGCTTTCTTTTTTAGACTTCTTTGTTGTAGACTTTATATTTCTACATCCATTTTCTCTTTTTAATATCATTTTCTCTATTATTTATTTTTGGCTGCACTGGGCCTTCATTGCTGTGTGGAGGCTTTCTGTCATTGCAGCGAAAATGGGCTCATCTCCTTGTGGTGCCTGGACTTCTCGTTGCGGTGGCTTCTCTCGTTGCAGAACATGGGCTGTAGGTGCATGGTCTTCAGTGGCTGCAGCATGCGGCCCTAGTGCGCACAGCTTCCTTCAGTAGCTGTGGAGCTCAGGCTTAGTTGTTTTGGGATCTTCCCAGACCAGGGATTGAACCCATATCCCCTGCTTTGGCATGTGGATTCTTTACCACTGGGCCATCAGGGAAGTCCACCATTTTCAAATAAAGATTTGGAATGACTGATACAAAAATTCATTGGGAATTTTAATGGTGATTGCATTTAATTTATAGATAACTTTGAAGAGAATTGATATTTTTATGATAGCAAGTCATTGACTCTGGGAGCATAGCCTGTCTTTTCACTCATTCAGGCTTTCTTTTATGATATTCTTAGAGTTTTAAACTTTTCTGAGTGCATGAGCTGAGTTTAGAAGCTTTCCTCTGGCTTTCTCTGCCCAAGGTTGAAACCACTACAATTCAGCCTCCTTCTCCTCTTAGTCCCCAAGTTCAAGATAGCCTTTAGGGGATCCTCCAGCCTTCAGACTCTCCAGGATTCTCATAATAATTATCATTATGGTTGTTAGTCCCTCAAATCATTTTCATTGTCTTTCACAATTTCCAGGCTTGATTCTGGAGGAGAGAGAGAGCCAGTAGCTTGCTTTAAGTCACCATCCTGATAAGCCTGGGTGTAACTTGTTGTTGTTAAACCTGTTTGGGTGAGACAGCTGAGAACTGCTTTTATGTGGTGGGGGGAAAGGGAAGAAATCATTTAACTGACTCATTTTAGTACCTGCAAAATACAGAGTGGACCCAAAACAGCAGGCCCAGGTGTAAGAATCCAAATGGAGGCCTACATATCATATGTCTAAATATTTAAAAGTTTGAAAGCAAGCTAACATACTGTTAAATAAATAAAATATGTTCTATCCTCCTAGTGTGGCAATATGTCTTCATAACAACCTGAACATCCAGGTTTAAGTTTAAATCCTTAGAGTCCTCTGAACTCGGTGATTGAACTTGGCAGAATGCAGAAAGCCAGTCTCCAGCCCATGACCTGTCAGTTTCCTTGCCAGGTCCAATCCGTCCAGGTCTCTGATGATCTCACTGACACGCATGTTCAGTCCTCAGCCCACGTGTCTGAACCCTGTCCACATCTTCTGCAAACAACTCCCTCTTGGCCCGCTGACAGTGCGGTCAGCCTGCATAAGATGCATGTGTAGGTGCTGGAATTTTGCAAGTCATTCTGCACCCTGTGTCCTAGAGCAAGGTCTGGAAGGAGGAAAAATGGATTCTTGGGTGTGCATGTCCCTTTGGCCCTGTGAATGCCTGGCCTCATGGGGCGGGTCCGGGCTAGACGAAGGACAGATACATTGAAAAGTGTCAAATATATATAAATATAAAGTATTATTATCACTGTTATTAGAACACTGGAAACCCTGTGGAGAGTTTGAGTAAAAAGGAGGATTAAGTATCAAGTACAAAAGAAAGTCCAGAGCTGGTTAACGATGACCTTGGAAGACATATTCTGTCTCATGTCTATTTATCCAGAGCCTGATTGTAGATATGGCAGCATGACTTATTTTAATTACTATTTTTGATGTGTCATCTTCCCACCTATCACTAAGGTAAACAAACTAACAAAATAAAACCAAACAATTTATGGTGATTTTTCAACTAAAGGCTGATGACTGACGTATCATTCTCATTGTCCTTCTGAACTTCAATTGCCAGCTGGAATTTTCAGGAAGGATGACTTGGCTGGTAAGATGTAGGAAAGAAAAGACAGATGGCATGCTTCTTGCATGGGCAAGGGGCATTACAAGGTAACCTGCCCCTGAGCTGACTTAATTGCAGAGAGCAGCATCACCTTCAAGGAACTCAAAAGAAAGAGAAAGTGTTAGTTGCTCAGTCATGTCAACTCTTTGAGACCCCATGGACTGTAAACCGCCAGGCTCTTCTGTCCATGGGATTCTCCAGGCAAGAATGCTAGAGTGGGTTGCCATTTCTTTCTTCAGGGGAACTTCCTGATCCAGGGCTTGAACCCAGGTCTCCTGCATTACAGGCAGATTCTTTACTATCTGAGCCACAGGGAAGCCTTCAAGAACCTGTGTTAATTGTCGGATGTGGAGACTTCCCACTGACCAACCCTTGCCTCTGCAATTTCCTTTCTTTGGGGGATGTCATTTACTCCCTAGTTTATGGGTATAGATGCTGGTCTTTCCTCTAGAGTGGAAATTCCTCTGACAGTGGGGAATGTCCTTTGTAAATGCTGGCCAGATGCTCAATAAATGTTTATTTAAAAGGTAATATATTCTGCAAAATGTAGCCTGGGTAGATCTGATTTCCTTGTGGAAATGGGATAAAGAGAAGTATAAATACAGGATTTTCCACTTTTTAATTTGATAATTATGGTTGAGAGTGAACTACCCTTTGGAATTGTCAGTGTATATCTAACTACCAATTTCAGTGTCAATAAGGTATGTATGTAGGTTAAGAGTATAGAGTCTGGAGTCAAACTATGTGGATTCAAATCCTAACACTGTAAACTAGTAGTCGACCTTGAGAGCAGTTATTTAACCACTCTGTGCCTCAATTTCTCCATCTGTAAAATGTGGATAATAGTGGTTCCTAGCTCATGGAAGTCAATGAAACTAACAGTGGTTTTAAATATCTACAAATTATGTGATGCTGCAAATTATGTGATTCATTAAAAAAAAAAAAGCTATTTCACCTTCCCTGGTAACTGAATGAGTCTCTTCACTGACTGTAGAATAGAATGTGGTAAAAAGGATGCTGCTGATTCCTGAGGATCGATTACATGAGCCATCATATTTTGGGAAATTCACTATGAGAACTTTCAGCCTCCTGGTGCAAAGTCTGGCTCCCCTGAGGCTGCCAGGTGGTGCTGTGCTCAGTCGCTCAGTTGTGTCCGACTCTTTGCAACCCTATGGACTGTAGCCCGCCAGGCTCCTTTGTTCATGGGGTTTTCCAGGCAAGAATACTGGAGTGGGTTGCCATTTCCTCCTCCAGGGGAGCTTCCCCACCCAGGGATCAAGCCCCCATCTCCTGTGTCGCTTGCATTGGCAGGCAGATTCTTTACCATTAGCGCCACCGTGTGGATGATACTTGAATAGACCACCTAGAGAGAGGCCCAAGGAGTTCCACTATTTAGACTTCAGCTGTTGGATTCCTTTCAGCCCAGGCTCGTTTACCTGAATGAAAAACTTGCAAGATGGCCCCAGCCCCCACCACTGCCTGACTGTCACTATCTGAGAAACTCTGGGTCCAGTCAAACCCCAGATTTGTAAGCATATATAATGATTGCTATTGTTTTAAGCTGCTTTTTCAAGGTGGTGTGTTACTAAGCAATAGGGAAGTGGCACAATTACAAAGCAGCATGTGCCCTAACAGGTTAAGGAATGTGCTAAGTAAATTTTGTTACTGTTAGATCAGTGTTCGTGATCAGTGTTAGATCACAATGGTTAGCTTGATATTAGTGCATTCTTATCTGTAAATTGAATGTATTAGGACCTGGATTTTCTGCTTCATGTGACTGTGATGAAGGTTGGGTGAGATAATGTAGGAAAGTCCTTTGAAAAGCAATACAGTATATAAAAAGTGAAGTTTTTAAAAAACTATTTTTAACGTCTTTTAACCAATCTTGGTGGGAGTTTAATATTGAGAAGATATACTTTATCACTAACGCGATCTTGTAAGAGACAAATGGGTCAATTTTTCCTCTAAAAGTAAAAAGATTCGAAGGAACAAAATGAAAAATTTAGATGAATCATTTGGTGTGTGTGCACGAAGTGGCGAAATGACACAGTTAAAAGCTTTGAGGCTAAAAGTTGAAAGTTCTGCATGCCTTTAACTTGCCTCCGAGTTTTCATGTTGTTCTATAAAGAGCTGTAGCACAAAGTAAGCTTATTCCAGGTGACTGTTGTTCAGTTGCTAAGTCCCACTGACTCTCTGTGACCCCATGGATTTCAGCACACTAGGCCTCTCTGTCCTCCATTGTCTCTAGGAGTTTGCTCAAATTTATGTCCATTGAGTCAGTGATGCTATCCTTGACCACCCTCTTCTCTTTTTGCCTTCTCTTTTGCCAGCCTCAGAGTCTTTTCCAAAGAGTCAGTTCTTTGCATCAGGTGGCCAAAGTATTGCAGCTTCAACTTCAGCATCAGTCCTTCCAATGAATTTTTAGGGTTGATTTTATGTACTGTTAATATCAATTATATTAGTATCTGATTTTAGGATAGATTTCAGCACAGTCATCTGAATTTATATCTGTCGTCCACATGGTGGCAGTAAATATTTTGATTTGAAATGACAAGCCCTCCTGAGACTTTTCAGGTGCAATATACAAGGGATATGAAGATCCATGCTTTTGATATTAAAAGGGGCTTCCCAGGTAGTACAGTGGTAAAGAATCCACCTGCCAATGCAGGAGATGAAAGAGACACAGTTTTGATCCCTGGATCAGGAAGACTCCCCTGGAGGAGGAAATGGCAGCCCACTCCAGTATTCTTGCCTGGAAAGTGAGAACACAGAAGCATGATTGACTGCTAGAAACTTTCTTACTGAGGTAGAGGCAATAAAGGAATCCCAACCCCCTGACCTATGGATGAATAAGTAGGTCCTATCCCTAACTGTAAACCAGAACTTGCCAAAAAAAGCTCAAGTCGTGAAACTAAGAGCTTTGTGATGGTGGGTGTCATGGAAAGAACAATTAGGTATTCTTTTGGCCTAATGAGAAAAATATCTTAGGTCCTGGAAAAAAATGGATGAGATAGAAATCGCCTCTGGGAGAGGTCATCTTTTTTTTTTTTTTTTTTGGTTGTTGTTCTGGGTCTTCTTTTCCACTGTCAGGCTTTTTCTACTTACAGGGAATGGGTTTCTCATTGTGGTGGCTTCACTGTTGCAGAGCACAGGCTCTAGGTGTGAGACCCTAGGCAGCTGCAGCACATGGGCTTAGGTGCTTTACGGTATGTGGAATCTTCCCAGACCAGGGATCAATCCCGTGTCCCCTGCACTGGCAGGCAGATTCCTATCCACTGTACTACCAGTGAACTCCTGAAAGGTCATCTTTTGGCTTGACTGTCTATGATTGGATTTTCTACAATGAGAGACAAAAACTTCATTCCATACTCAACAGAATTTTTGAAACACAGTGGCAGATTGAGATAAAGCAGCACTGGACATTTTCCCTTCTCCAGTACAATCACTTGGCCAAGAGAGGCCTAACAGGTTGATCTCCGAGGCTTTCCTTTTTCTAACTGGGGAAGGTGCCACATTGCTGGAACAGGACTTGCAAGCTTGGTAGCACCACGGCTTCTGTCAAGAGTGATTAAGTCTGAATCTCTGAGAGGGGCCCTGGGCACTGTCCTGTTTCATTATTTTTCCCCTTCGAAATGCTTCAGATGATTCTAATGTGTAGCGATGCTTGAGAATCACTTGGTCTATAGGATGGGTGGGGGTGAGACTTCTGTGGTGGGGTTGTTGTGAAGTCACTCAGGCATGTCCAGCTCTTTGCCACTCCGTGGACTACAGCATGCCAAGCTTCCCTGTCCTTCACGATCTGGTGGGGAGAGGTACATAAAAGGGAACTCAGAGACCTAAAACTGAAACTCCAATACTTTGCTGAAACCCCAGTACTTTGGCCACCTGATGTGAAGAACTGACTTATTGGAAAAGACCCTGATGCTGGGAAAGATTGAAGATGGGAGGAGGAGGGGACAACAGAGGATGAGATGGTTGGATGGCATCACCGACTCAATGGACATGAGTTTGAACAAGCTCTGGGAGTTGGTGATGGACAGGGAAGGCAGTCCATGGGGTCACAAAGAGTCAGACATGACTGAGTGACTGGACTGAATTGAGAAGCCTAAAAGAACAACCTTCTAAGCCTTCTTGTTTATTGTGAGCTGCCTGTTGGTGCATGCTCAGTCATGTCCAACTCTTTACAGCCTCATGGACTGTAGCCCACCAGGCTCCTGCATCCGTGGGATTTCCCAGGCGAGAATACTGGAGTGGGTTGCCATTTCCTCCTCCAGAGGGATATTCCTGACCTCAGGATCGAACCTGAGTCTCCTGCATTTGCCAGCAAATTCTTTACCACTTGAGCTACTTGGGAAGTCTTTCTTGTTAGCTATTTATCACCAAGTGGAAATAAACAATTAAGTTGATTTAATTCTTGTTTCTTTAGAGTGTATGACTGTTGGATTAAATGACATAATTGGATAGCTTTTCCCTTGTTATGTTTTTATATTCTAATCTCCACATAAAGCACCTTGGGCTTCCCTGATAGCTCAGTTGGTAAAGAATCTGCCTGCAATGCAGGAGACCCTCGTTTAATTTCTGTGCTGGGAAGGTCCCTGGAGAAGGGATAGACTAAACTCATCAGTGTTCTTGGGCTTCCCTTGTGGCTCAGCTGATAAAGAATCTGCCTGCAATGTGGGAGATCTGGGTTTGATTCCTGGGTTGGGAAAGTCCCCTGGAGAAGGTGAAAGGCTACCCACTCCAGTCTTGTGGCCTGGAGAATCCCATGGACTGATCGTCCATGGGGTCAAAAAGAGTAAGAGGCTGTCACTCACTCACTGATTGCATGAGGCCCACACACATTATCAAGGGTAATCTTTTTTACTTAAAGTCAGCTGGTGGGAGAGTTCATCACATCTACAAAATACCTATAGAAACATCTAGACTGATGTTTGACTAAACAAATAGGCACCGTAGCCTAGACAAATTGACACCTAAAATTTAACCAGCACACAAGCCTTTTGTCATTGCTGTTGCTCTTTACAAAGTTTAAAGTCTTTCAAACTGCAGGATTGATGTTCTGTGTTTTTCCTGCGTAAGGTATCCCACAGGCAATTCTTAAACCCTTACCTGAGAACCATTACCTCTAATGGTCTGCACAGGATTCCTGTATTAACACATTATTGACTGGGGTGGGGGGTGATTTCTGTAGAAACAAATGCTAGTGGTGTTAATACATCTCAGGTCAAGAAGGTGTGAATACCTCACCTGGAAATTCTTAAGAAACAAAAGTGTTTTAGTGAAAGTTGCTCAGTCGTGTCCGACTCTTTGCAACCCCGTGGACTATCAATCAACCAAAGGTCTTAAAAGCAAAGACAGATTTCTCAGGGGAGAATTCCACCTTAAGAGGGCAACACATGTGAGTTTCCAGACTGTTGGCTTGCCTCACAGACTTTGGACTTGCCAGCTCCACGACTGTGTGAGTCAGTTTTAATCATAAATCAATCTATCTCCTATTAGTTTTATTTCCTTGGAGAAGGCCCGGCTGATACAGTTTGTAAACTTCATTCTCAGAAGCAAAACAGTGTTTGGTTTGTTTCTCTCATGACGATCAGTGTTTTTGAAGGAAGGTGATTTAGAAGATATAAAAAGTTGAGGACTACTTATCTTGTAGACATTAACCAGTAAAATCAGCCATGGTTGATAGTAGGTGGAAATTCAGAAGTGTCTCTAATATGGGGAAGCACTTGGGATGTAAGCATAAATTATGGCAATGGCTTCTCAAAGGCCTGTTTTTCCTACCAAATGGAACAAATACAGGCATAATTATACCCATAAAGTCTAAACTTTGAAACTCATACAAAAATGATGGACTATCTGGGTCCGTGATTCTTAATATTAAAAAATGGGGAAAGGTGTTGAGAGTTTGCTAGAAAATATATCCAGGGGAACCACTTCAACCAATCATGCAATATTTACTTGACTACTTAGTGGTAAAAAGATGCCCATTTCTACCTGGTCGGGCATCAAAATACTTCACCAAAAGGGACCAGTTTGTAAGCAGTTCATGAATAATTTGTAAATGCAACCTCTCAAATAAGAGCAGAGCAGTATTTTTCAAAATTATTTTCAGATTTTTGAGTAAGTCTGGGTCATATTTGAAGGAAAAGAGGTCAGTGGTTGATGTAGACAGTAATAAATTTTATACTGTAAGTTGTGGTTCTTCATGGGACAAATATTGTATTATAATTCCAAAACTAATTGGATCAAGGAGTATATTCTTCAAGTAGACCCATGAATTTTGCATGGCATGTTGGAAACAGAATTTAAGTTTCATTTTTTCCTTATACTAACTCTGCTACCTTGGGCCCCTCACCCACCTTTACGGAATCTCATTTCTCTCATTTTGTTTGTTGTTGAACTCATTTATGGAGTCTTATTCTTCTCATAGTTTCTATCAATGCTATTTTCTTCTCAGAGTTTGTTTTGAAGCTACAAGCTAATTTTAGATGTGAAAAAAGAACTTTAAAGAGTAAAAAATGCTGCCTATGTATGTAGTGAGTAGGTTTTTTTTTTTTTTTTTAATTTCATGGCATCATCTAAACAACTTCCCTGTCTGAGGTTAATTTCTCCTTTTGGAATCTGTGTGCGGTAGAGCTCCACACTCTACTGCAGAAGCCACAGGGGCCGACATTTGCTGTCTCAGTTTTTAGGCGCCTGATTTCCCTCTAGTTAGTGCAGTGCAGCCTTCTGGGACTCAGCATCTCGAGGGGGCACCAGAGATGATTTTGGTTACTACGACTCCAGTTATATTTGCTATCTAATATGCTTCATCTGTACCATAAAACTCTACATCTACCATGAGATGAATCCCAATTCCTTGAAGCAGTTAACTATAAATACAGAAGACTTTCCTTGGCTTGTATTGGTTTCCAAGGAGTCTTTATTCTGAAAATATGATCTTTTTTTCAAAGCAAAATCTGTTAGAACACTTTCAGTTTCCCTGGGCAAAGTAAGCATGTAGAAAGAATAACATATAAGGTGTATATGGTAAATGGAATTAAGCAGAAATCATTATTTTTAGAACTTTGACTTAATCAATTGCTCCAAGGAGTTTTTTTTTTTTATCAAAAATAAACTTGTTGAGGTCACAAAGTTTTTTTTTTTTTTTTTTTTTTTTTGGCAAGGTAGATGCTTCCTAACTAAAGCCATATAATTTATGGCTAGAAGGAAGAAAGTATCCACAGGAGGTTATATTTTCTTTAATTAAAAACATTTTTTTTTCTTTAAGAAGTGAGCTATTCCAGGCTCTTTATGGTAGAACGCTATTAACTTTTTCTTAATGGTACATATTAAGCCTAAGTTGCAATCAAGCCATGGAGCTCAGTGTGCTGGGAACTGTAAAGTGGATGTTTCTGCTGTGAATCTTTTAAAAGGCCACTGTAGATCTAGAAGAAAGCAAGGGCTGGTGGGCTGGAGTTGCCTTCTGTAGTGTCTTTGTGGAAGTCGTAGAAACGGTGCTGGAGACTGACACTGTATAATCAGGCAAAGTAGCATTTATGGTTTGCATTATATTTCAATTTATTTTGGTAACAAATCACGCTTAACATCAGACGAGGATATTGTAGCTGAAAACAAGCAGGGAGTATCCTAGCTGTCTTCCCAGGAGCTCTGGTGTTGCTGAGTTTAGGCCAGCAGTGGTCATTCCCAGAGTGCTTCCAGCTTGAGGTCTGTGAGGACCAGGGAGATACATGTTACGAAAACAGAGCTAATGGACACCAATCATCCTCCAGTTCAATAGATGCACATAAAGTCGGATTATTATGTATATATGTAAGCCTCTCTAGTGTGACCTGTATATCTTCTATGGCCCACTTGATGGGTCTTAAGTAAATGTAAGAAATTCCCAAGACCTCAATATAAAGCCATGACTGTTTGGCTAAGTACATCATACAGTGTTTTTTTTCTTTTTTTTTTTTAAATTTGAACTAATTTGTGTATGTAACTTTCTGATGTATGAGTATGAATAATCACTGTCAGAGGGAAATGTAGTGGCAGCCAATGGCACATGAGGCCCCTCAGTCATGGGGCTGAGGTAAAAGTTCAGTAGTTATTTTAATAACACACTGAGTGTGATGTTTAGTTAATAAATTGTGTCCAACTCTGTGACCCCATCAACTATAGCCTGCTAGACTCCTCTGTCCATGGGATTTCCCAGGTAAGAATACTGCAGTGGGTGGCCATTTCCTTCTTCAGGGATCTTCCCCACCCAGGGACTGAACCCGCACCTCCTGCATTTACTAATGAGTCACGGTTGAGTATGAGGTTTTATCAAACCACCTTCTACTTTGTAATTAGGCAAGAGTGTCTCCCCCTTGCCTTTTTTCTTTTCCTAGACACCACAGCAGAGTTGTATCATAATTCTCTTTGCATGGTGCAAGAACTACTATCTTTCACTGTCCTCAGTGAGTGTGTGCCTTGGAAGGAGGATGAGAAGGGAGACCGTCTGTTTCTTCCTCACGTCTCTCTCACTGTGTCAGCACTGGATGTCGTTGAGTGTCATTCTAGTAGTGGTTCCCTCCCACCCGATTCTGCAGCATGAGCCAACTCCTTTATCAGTTGGCAACCCAAGGCACACTAATTGTTCCCAAAACTGGAGGAAAAAGATAACTGGCTTTTAGGGACTTATTGAAAGACAGCGATTCATGGGGTCGCAAAGAGTCGGACACGACTGAGTGACTAAACTGAACTGAACTGAAAAAGACAGCAAATCCCTCTCCAATGGGGCATGCAAATGTGATCACAATCCATTTGGAGGCTTGGAGAAACTGACTAAGGGGACCAATAACTGTCAGGATGATGAGTCAGGTTTACAAAGACTTCAGTTAAGATAAAATAGCATCAGACTATTGAGTAGAAGACATGAATTGTACATGTACCTAAGGAGAGGAACACCTTGAGACAAAAGCTTCAGCTTCTACATGATTTTCTGATTTCTAGAAATGGGTAGGTTCTTACCGAAAAATACATAGCCAGCCAAAGGTAAACAGCTTTAGGAACTGCTTTGCACTAAACAATATGCCACTGCTGTCACCTAGGGCATACGTGTTTTAGTAAGAAAAACCGTAGAAGGAAATGGATGTGTTCTAGGAGAAATTGACTAAGGGGACCAATAACTGTCAAGATGACAAGTCAGGTTTAAAACATGAAGAAAAGGCTGGTCTATGGGGAAGGAGAGAGGTCTGACAAGTGCTCACAACTTAGTTTGGAATCAAAGTCAAGTGCTGGATTCAGAGCAGCTCGCAACGGGAACTGTTGTTTTTGGGCAATGCTGCTGATAATTGAGTGTTCCCCGGTGGCTCAGTGTAAACAATTTGCCTGCACTGCAAGAGACACGGGCTTGATTCCTGGGTGGGGAAGATCCCCTGGAGAAGGAAATGGCAACCTACTCCAGTATCCTTACCCTGGAAATCCCAAGGGGTTGCAAAGAGTTGGATTTAGCAACTACCAACAACTATGGTCCTACAGAGTTACAGAATTCTCCCTGAAACCCGAGAACCACAATCTGCTGGCTGTGTTCTGGAAACCTAATAGAACTTTTAGAATGTGGCATCATTATTTCTAGATATCAAGTGCCCTAGTCTCACAACCTTATGAGCAAGTTATAATTTGCTCTTTCAAGGCCACATAACTGCTCCTAATACAATCCTTTATAATTGCAGATGGTGAGTATAATAAATAAGCATTAAGTAAATAGAGCCCAAAAGAATCAATACATATTGTGGTAGCATATGAAGGAACATGTGAGTGATTTTTTTTTTTTAAGGGCTTCCTTCTAGATGATCAAATGGTAGCTGGGTGGCCAGTTGGGTGATACAGAAATTGTAGGACTAATTAAAGGCAATAATAGAAAATATACTAATATGAGAGAAAGGATTGAAAAATTTTTTATAGAAGATCAAGTTAATGACTAGACCCAGAGTAATTAGTATACTAGAACCTTCATCAGTCTGTCACTGAAAAAACTTACCTTGTTGATTAGCTAGCATTAAGAGTATTTTGGAAAGTTGTCAGGTTAAAAAAAAACAAACTCAATTCTTCAAATTAGTGTTCCCTCTCTTTTTCTTAGAATACCCTCTTTTTCAATTTGTACTCCCGGAGACTGAAAGAATGTGAATATACATGAGACACCAAGAAAATGCACTATGTTCCTAGAGAAAAATAATTCAGTTAAAATAAACTCAAAGGCAAAGCTTTCATATACAATAGCTAGAGGTACCTTGAAGGGTGGGAAGTGAGGTGGCTGTTGTGTACTGAAATTTTTAACTCTATTGAGATTACATGTGGGTTGAAATAAAGGGATACTGGATTAATTTAAATGAGGGAAAAGGATTAGTTTAGCAGCAATACAGACCATATACTGTTTTAAAGTCTAGACTGTTTACACTCAAGTAACCTGGATTTTTCAGTTTTTTCATTGAGGTATAAGTGAAATTGAGTTGATTGAGTCAATGGACATGAATTTGAGCAATCTCCAGGAGATAATGAGGGATAGTGAAGAATGGTATGCTCCCGTCCATGGACTGCAAAGAGTTGGACATGACTGAGCGACTGAACAATGTAAGTGACATAACACATTAGTTTCAGGTGTGGCTTTTAGCTTTTTCCTCAAGAAATTATTCAGTGAACTTACTTTCCCTTTAGGACATAATATTCATATGCTAGAGCACAAAGAATATGTACAGAGGGGAACTTGTTTTAGTTTCGATTCATATTTTAGACAAAGAATGTTGCCTGCTATTCCAGGAAACAATAAATGTTGCCCACCATCAGACACTTTAGCTGTGCTAACAGTGTGTCCTGAAAAAGATTTAGAATGGAGAATAACCGAAAACTTTCAGTGTTCTGGATTCTGGACATTGGTCATAGAGAGTTAAGATGTATATCTAAAGGGAAAACTTCAGTGATCCCAGATTGTTGCATCTTCTCATACAATAGAGAGAACTAAAATCATTAACTTGAGATGTCTCTTCTTTGTAAATAGCAGTCATCTTTGATGTTCTACTATATGTTTGCTTTTTCAGGAAAAAAAAAAAAAAAAAAAATAGCCTATGCCTATATATTCTGGTTCCTCCCTTACCTCTTCTGAGAAGTTCCTTTTAGCTATCTGAGAGGCTATCTTCCTGGACTATAGTCCTTAGTAAAGGCCCCAAATAAAACATAACTCACAACTTTGCCAGGTTGTGTGTTTTTCTTTAGTCAACAGTTTTATCAGCAGTAGAAGCAACAGCAGTAAAAACTTTTGCTAGTATTTCTGCTACTATTTGCTAGGACTTTTACATAATACATCATCATTTCAGTTAATCATTACAACAATGCTGAAAGGTAGATATTACACTTTTCTTCTTATGGAAAATGGAACTTAGCTTTAGGGACTGTAAGTTTACAAAGTTTACAAAGACAGACAAAGAGAGAATTCTAAACCAGATTGGATGAGTTAAAAAATGAGTTCCCTTGATTAATCCCATCGCACTGCCTCTCAGAATGTTAATTTTCTTTTTTGCTTTTTCTAATGATTCAAACTGTTGAGAATTGGAAGCTTGGATTTCATTAGTTGATGGCTTTTCCTTCCATAAGCATTCTAGGAAACACTGTCAGGAAATCAGAAAAATTAAAATTTTATATAATTGAAAAGCCTCAGTTTAATTAAGATCTGAGATAAACCATTGTTTTTAGTCATTTTAAAAAAGTCTCAAAAGCAATATCTTTAACATGAATACAATTAAATTTGAAGAGAAAATGTGTTTTGTAAAAATGCAGAGTTAAGGTCACCTCAGTTTAAGGTATTGGGTTCTATCTAAATTATTTTATACTCAATATCTTCATCAGACATTTTTTAATGGATGAGAATGTATTATCTGAAAAAAGCAAGTGGCAATATTTCAACAGTGTTGCTTTAGCTGAAGGAATGTCATTTTTCTCCTGAGAATACTGCCATGTTATTTTGAAGACTTGATAGATTCTGTCTTCAAACTCAGCTTTTTCTGCTGAATGCATCAAGAACCCTGATCTCTATGAGGTCATTATCTTAGCTATAGGGTTATAATGGATAAATACTGGGCTGGGGACTAGGACTCTAGCCCTAAATATGTCAGAAGTTGGTTGTATATTCTTGTTTAAGTTCCTTAACTTCTCCATATGCTTAATATTCTTATCTATAAAATGAGTTTGGCTAGATAATTGTTAGAATAAATAGCTTGAACAAATAATCTTCTTCCTACTATGATTTAAAAAAATACATAGTACAAAGCTAGATTCTTTGCTGCCTTTAAAAACTATACTTACTTAAGACAGTACACATGCATCAGGACTGTAGGGTATTAATTTCAGCATCAATCTGAAATGAAAAACATTATTTAAATCATGGGGTATTTTGTTGTAAGATAACATCATTCAGAAGGAATAAAAAAAATTTTGAACCTTGCTTATATGAAATGATTCCTGTCAAAATACAGTTTTATATTGCATTTTTAATTGACCATCCTTCCTATTTATTTAGTTTTATATTAAAGTATTCCAGGAAAAAAGACAATAAACAATGACATGAGTTAACAGGTGCTAATTATTGGGTATGCAAAGAATATTAGGTCATAGCAGGTGAGCTTGGGTGCCGGGGAAGGATTCCCAGGGGAGCTGATGTTTAATTTGAATTCTGAAGCTTGTGGAAGGATTGAGCCAGTATAGTGTGTGAATAGGGCAATCTGGGCTGAGTTAGTAGGTGCAAAAGCTTTGCAGTAATACCAAGCTTAATGTACTTAGGAAACTGCAAGTAGTTTAGGAGAGCCAAAGCAATAAGAATAAGTCATGACCAGTTTGGAGAAGAAACCAATTGTTCAAATTCTTTTGATTACAGAAAAAAATTGGATGTAATTTAGAAGTGATGGAGAGCAATTAAAATGTATTTACCATTTTGTACATCACCAAGGTTATTTTCACCTCACTATAGAGATGGGATTGGGTATGAGGCACTGGAGGAAGACTAGAGATGAGAGACCAACGGGCAGCTTGTAATCTAGGTAAAATGTTGCCTAAATTGTGCTGTGCTTAGTTGCTCAGATGTGTCTGACTCTTTGCAACCCTACGGACTCTAGCCTACTAGGCTCCACTGTCCATAGGGATTCTCCAGGCAAGAATACTGGAGTGGGTTAGCATGCCCTCCTCCAGGGGATCTTCCCAACCCAGGAATCAAACCTAGGTCTTCCGCACTGGAGGCAGATTCTTTATCCTCTGAGCCATCAGGGAAGCCGTTGAGTATGAGTTTTTATCCAGTCATCTTCTACTTTGTAATTAGGCAAGTGTTTGTTTTTCTTGTCTGTTTTTCTTTTCCAAGACACTACAGCAGAGTTGTATCACAATTCTCTTTGCATGGTGCAAGAAATGCCATCTTTCATTGTCCTCACTGAGTGCCGATAATATAGAAGAAGGTATTTACTGAGAGATATTGAAGAGTTAGAATTCATAGGATTTGGAACTGAGTTGAATGTATGTAGAAGTCAAAGATTACTGTTTCTATTTTAGACAATGGGTGAATGGTGATGGTATTTATAAATGTAGGGAAATAAGAGTTTTTTTAGGGGAAGACTTTGGGCATGCTGAGTTTGAATTTCTTGTGGGATAAGAGAACCCTCATGGGCAGTTGGATGAAAGTCTTAGTCCTGAGAGGAGAGATTCTGCCTGGAGGTGGAAGTTTGAAGATTAAACACGAGTCCACAGACAAGAATGCTCAGGGAAAATGTAATGTCATGAAAACTGAAGATCAAGGAAAAAACTCTGGAAGAAAAGAAGTTTAAATTGTAAGTAGAAGAAGAACACAATACTAAAGAGAGTGAAAAGGGAAGGACCACAGGTGGAAAAGGTAGAATATGATAAGATGACAATTGTGCAAGAGAAAAGAAATCATTGTGGGTATCGAGTGTTTTATAGAGAAGGCTGGTAAAGACTGAAAAACTGTTAGACTTACCAAGAAATTTTCAGTGTGACTTTGTCATTAGCGGTATAGTAGCATCAGATGCCATACTGCAAAGGGTAGAGGAATGCATCGGAGGTGTGATGAATGAGAGTGTATACTATTCTCTCAAGAATCTTGGCTTTAAGGGGAGGAGAAAGAAAAGTAGCTAGGGAGTAGTGTCTGAATTACCTTATTTAAGATCAGGAGATAAAAAAACTTTAAATTAGAATCATTCAAAAGGTATTGTTGAAACAGAAGAGTATAATGAATAGAGTCCAAGGAACTGGGATGAATGGAATTCAGAGTGATACTACTAACCTGGTATCAATTTTACTATTTTAACAATCAAATAGGACAAGGAGATTTGATGATAAACTATAATCCAAATTATAGGGTGAGTGGGACAAATACTTACATTAAGCATTGAGAATTAAAGTCTGTTCTAACAGATTTTGCCTTAACTTGAAGTCAGAGGTAAGCTCACTTACCTAGCTATGATATTAACATTAATGTGGAGACCATCAAAAGGCTAATAGAAATACCAGAGCGTCTAACCTCCCAGGGCTCTAAATAATCATTTATCCATAAGTAGCTCAACTCCATTCATCTCACTGTCCTTTAGCAATTTCTGAAAGTTTGGCTACTCAGCAGCAGCACTGCTATAAATTTACTGGTTATAAAGCAAGAAAACAGAACATCACAAAACTGTGTTTTCACCATGGTTGTTGGAAATAGGAAAATAGTCTTAAAATGGCAATGTATTGTAATGAAATATACTGAAAAGAAAGTTAAAGAAAGGAAAAGGAACAGGCTTGAAGGAAGTTTGTGCCTCATGCATACAGCTCTACTTGCTTGTACAAGGTCAGAAAGGAAAGTGGGTGTGGATGAACAGGTAAAGGGGCCGGGGACTGGTTAGCAAAGTGCTATTTTTGATAGAATGCAAAAAAAAAAAAAAGGAGTCAGGCTTTTTTATTTCTTTTTTTTCTTAATGACTGAATGAGACCTTCATAGCAAGTTCTCCTGGTAGAAAATAGTTTCTAGGTAAGGTAACTTTTTAAAATTTCTGATAAAGGCAACCTAAATTCAGTTGTCATATTACCCAAAGCCGGTTGTTAGTAAAGGAAGAAAAACTGTTGGATTTAGTTGCTTTATAATAGATGTTTAAATGCCAGTAATGATCAAAATTTCTTAATAGTCCACATTTTTTAGAACCTTGTTTTGAACTTTAATGAAAGATGAACATGATATGTTTCTCAGCAGAGTTTTAAGAATAGGCTTCTTTTTATTTTATTGTACCCTTTTCATTCCAGAATTCTGGCTTTACAAATTATTACTAGGAATATTGACAGATAGGTTTGGGATTTGAAGGGTATGCATTGAAACTGGAGGAGAAATTATAATTTCCAAAGGTATAGAGCACAAAAATGAGGAATGTGATGTAGCCCAACTTGTTAAATTGATAAGGTAAAAAGGCTCAGATGGTGAAAAATCTGCCTGCAATGCAGGAGACCCAGTTAGATCCCTGGGTGGGAAAGATCCCCTGGGGGAGGAAATGGCAACCCACTCTAGTGTTCTTGTCTGGAAGATTCCATGGACAGAGGAGCCTAGCGGGCTACAGTCCATGGGGTCGCACAGTCCGACACAGCTAAACAACTAACACACCACACACACACACACACAGAATAATAAAAAATAAAACCACCAAAATGTGTAAAAGAATTAGTATGTATAACCAAGACTTAAATACAAGCAAAACTTTTGACAGCCTTTCAGAAAACCAGTTGAAATATAAAAGAACCTCTGCCAGAGAACCGAGAAAATACATTTTCTAGTTGGTAAAGAAAGCCAGACCAGACTCAGCAGAAATTATGAGGGGAATATCATGTTTTAGAGAAAACAAATGTTATCATAAATCAAGCTACTGGGCAGTGAAATAGGCTGCTTCTAGGAGAAAACAAATTTCAATATTTAAATGGAGGCCGAATGACCTCTGGCAGGGATGAACTGAGTGAAAAATTACACTAAATGACCTTTATAGTTTTCTTCATATAAACATTTTATTTCTTATTAAGTTCTTAGGTATCTTCAGACGTGCTCTACTAGAATAATAGAAAAACGAAGTGGAAGTGTTAGTCACTCAGTTGCATCTGACTCTGCCACCCCATGGACTGTAACTTGCCAGGTTCCTCTGTCCATGGAATTCTCCAGGCAAGAATACTGGAGTGAGTAGCCATTCCCTTCTCCAGGGGATCTCCTTGATCCATAGAACTAAATCAGGCTTGTTGTTTTTATGGTTTAATTGCATAAAAACTCATATAAATTCTTAAATCCTTAATTTATAGAAAAGGACTTCTAATTGACCTGAAATCCCTGGTATAAGTAGTATTAACTTTAACAATATAATTATTTTTATGTATAGATACAGAAATGATGGGTCCAAAATGGACCATAAGTATTTCCTTCCCAATATACTATGAAATAAACAATAGTATAATCCAATCAAAAGGAATACAACTTAATATCATGAACTTTAGAAAGGTGAGCCAAGAAAGAATCTGTTTTAGCGTGGCATAGAGCTATTAACCCTGCCTCTATATTCCAGAAATATAACAGGTGAGACATCAAAATCCTTGGAATTGTCATTACTGCTTCTGAATTAGCCATAAAGTGAAATGAAGTGACCTCCTTATCTTTTTGACTTCTAATATAGCATTCTGAAATGACTGCTGGAAAATAAAGAGTCAAATGGAGGATATGAACAAATAGGATACCTGCATCTGAAAAGACCAACAAGACATTTCCCATGAGTAGGACAGGCAATCAATAACAAATGAGCAGTTCTGACCATACAAGTTCTTCATACCATGCATTGATAAGTAGAACATTAAATTTTCTTACCTCTGAACTGCAGTAGAGAGGAGGTGAGTTTATAGAACAGCACTTGGAAGCAAAGTCTGAGAGCTTGGCAACCAGCTCTTGGAGATCCGCCTCCGCGGCATCAGGAAATTTTCCTCGTAGTCGCTCTGCCAATCTGAAAGGCCAGTTTTATGTTAAGTTCTAATAGACGCATTCTATAAACATGTCCAGTGCAAAATGGTAGCCACTTCAGATCTTTTGCAATAGCAACAACAAAAAAGGAAAATAGTGACCCTTAAGAAAACTGAGTATCTGGAGTGATTTTTGACGTCTCAGTTGAAGATTGGAAGTGAAATCATGTCTTTTTAGATCCTAAAAGTAAACATACAACCTGCTGCTGAATTTGAATTCCTATTATTTCCCTTTCATTCACTCAGTTACATCAGTCACATGGATAACTCCCTCCTCTCTTCTTCCTAATCTTTCATCTTCTCTCCAGTTCTAGATTTCAAACTCCTCAAAGAGTACTTCCTGTATAGGACTTTGTCACCTTAATGTACTTTCTCTCATATGTAATCTCTTCTGTTTGCCTCCTACTCAACTAGCTGTGCTCAGAGGTACAACAAGGTCTTTGTGTTTTTTAAGCCCTGCTTTTTATGAACTCTCCATCTCCATTTAAGATGGTGCTAGGATCTGACCTTCTTGATTCCCTCCCGTTTTGAATGGTCCCTCCCAGTTTAAATTAACTCTCTCTCCTCATAATGGATAACAGCCTGGTTTATGACTTTTCCAAGAAATATTGATACTTGCCAGCCCAGTAGTGGGCATTGGGACATAATGGAGACCCAAGTTTATCTAGAGTTGGGATTAGCATAATGGATGCTGGGAAAGGACAGAAGGGTGAGGGGGGTTAGCTTGCTTATTAAAGAGTTATTGAAAATAGTAGGTCCCAGCTGGAGGGGAAAGGAAAAGGAAGTCAGACCAGATGCAACTCAGAGGACAGGGAGAAAAAGAGGGTGTGTGGGATTTTAAATATCTAGACTCAGTAGTTTCAATCTTCTCTACTTTCAAAATCCCAAATATCAATTCTACTGCATTAACACTTTTAACGTACTGAGATTATATAAATTATCACAGAATTGTCCCATGTAACCCTAGAGTTCAAAACAAAACTGTTGGCAGGGAACTTAATTTTGTATTATCCATAATATTCTATACCACCTCCATAATTTATTAATTATATAATCTCCTGATAAATGAGAAACAACCATTTTGAACTTAAGGCTTTCACATTTATTTTTCTTTTAGACTTTGTTAAGGTCTTCATAGGGGTCACTGAAGGTTTCCTCCTTTTGAGATTCTTTAAAGGTTGTTTTGTGAGGTGGTATTTGTACCTGTTTGAGGGCTGTGTTGTTGATGGTTTGAAGTAGATCTAAGAAATTTGCTTAATGAAATTGAGAATGACATGATCTCACAGAGATATTTTCTAGGAAGCCAGTAAAACTTTTGTTATGACCTGTTATTTTAGTATTAACACCTATTTATAAAGACATGCTTCCTTCTTTGACTTGAGAAAAATGGCTATTGTACCTTATTGACTAACATTTCTATTTCCAGTTTATAGAGAATATATACTGGTAATGGATGACACTGTACTTGATTGAAAGTTTGGGTTGTCTTATTAGACAATATGCCATGAAGTTAGATAATATTTTTCAGCAGTTTTAGTTTCTTAGTTATGTATAGCAACAACTACAGATAACTTTATGGTAAGAGTGTTGATATGAGTTAATTATATATTCTTTAAATCATGTCCCTGTGGATCTTGGAATTTATGTTTCTGTGACTGTGTTCTAACTGACCTCTCATTTGATATACATGACATCCCTCCCCCCCGAAAAGAGCTGTTTTTTTCTTATATAGGTATTAGATTGACTATTCTTTACAACTCTTAAATTGCATCTCCTCTTTTTACTGCTCACTTAACACATCTTAAGTCTTCAACCCTGCTTCAAATCACAATATCAGGCTATTATTATTGATAAATTTGAAGGAATCAGCCAGAACAAGACCCTTACTTTTTCTTGTACTCCGTAAATGTGTTTTCTGAATAATCAGCACACAGTTCTTGTCCTTTTTGAATGAAAGATGATAATTCCCTTGTCAACTGAGGGCCCTGTAAGAAAATAATGATTATATAACAGTTACTTGTCTTGAAACACTCTTCAGAGAGATGTTAAATCAGAATTCCAGGCAATTTATCAATATGAGTGTCTAACCTATGGACACCTTATCTTTGACAAAGGAGGCAAGAATATAGAATGGAAAAGAGACAATCTCTTTAACAAGTGGTGCTGGGAAAACTGGTTAACCACTTGTAAAAGAATGAAACTAGAATACTTCCTAACACCATACACAAAAATAAACTCAAAATGCATTAAAGATCTAATGTTTAAGACCAGAAACTATAAAACTTCTAGAGGAAAACATAGGCAAAACACTCTCTGACATAAGTCACAGCAGGATTCTCTGTGACCCACCTCCCAGAGTAATGGAAATAAAGGCAAAAATAAATAAGTGGGACCTAATTAAACTTAAAAGATTTTGCACAATGAAGGAAACTATTAACAAGGTGAAAAGACAGCCTTCAGAATGGGAGAAAATAATAGCAAATGAAGGAACTGACAAAGAATTAATCTCAGAAATATACAAGCAGGACCTGGAGCTCAATTCCAGAAAAATAAATGACCCAATCAAAAAATGGGCCAAAGAACTAAACAGACATTTCTCCAAAGAAGACATACAGATGGCTAACAAACACATGAAAAGATGCTCAACATCACTCATTATCAGAGAAATGCAAATCAAAACCACAATGAGGTACCATTTCACGTCAGTCAGAATGGCTGCTATCAAAAAGTCTACAAAAAATAAATGCTGGAGAAGGTGTGGAGAAAAGGGAACTCTCTTACGCTGTTAATGGGAATGCAAACTAGTACGGCCACTATGGAGAACAGTGTGGAGATTCCTTAAAAAACTGGAAATAGAACTGCCTTATGACCCAGCAATCCCACTGTGAAGTAAGTCAGGAAGAAAAACACCACTATAGTATTTTAGTGCATATATGTGGGATTTAGAAAGATGGTAACAATGACCCTACATGTGAGACAGCAAGAGACACAGATATAAAGAACAGTCTTTTGGACTCTGTGGGAAATGGTGAGGGTAGCGTTGAAACATGTATATTATCATATGTGAAGTGGATTGCTGGTCCAGGTTCAATGCATGAGACAGGGTGTTCAGGACTGGTGCAATGGGATGACCCTGAAGGACGGGATGGGGAGGTAGGTGGGAGGGGGGTTCTGGATGGGGAACACACGTGCACCCATGACTGATTCATGTCGATGTATGGCAAAAACCACTACAATATTGTAGAGTAATTAGCCTCCAATTAAAATTAAAAAATTAAAAAAATTATGAGTGTCTATTAGCTACATTGAATATTGGATAACATTTTCTACATAAGGCCAGATTGTAAGCATTTCAAGTGTGTAATTGTCATACAGTCTCTGCTATAACTAATCAACTGCCAACATGGCATAAAAGCAACTATAAACAATGAGCAGGGCTCTGTTACAATGAAACTTTATAAACACTGAGGTTGGAGTTTTATGTAATTTTCCTGTATAATGAGATACTATTTTTAAACCATTTAAAAATGTAAGACCATTCTTAGATCACAGGCACCAGGCCAGACTTGGTTTGTTAACCCTTGAGCTACGCTAACATAAATATAGAAAGTTGTACCTTTGCATTTAAACAGGCAGTAGAAGATTCAGACTGGCAGCATTCATCAAGGCTTTTCAGGGTTGGCTCAAGTATTTTACTGAGGAATACTTCTGGAATCTGAGTCTTCCTGCTTAGTTCAAATATATACCTGGCAGAAGAGAGAAAGGAGATAACACATAAAAAATTAAAAAAATTATGAGTGTCTATTAGCTACATTGAATATTGGATAACATTTTCTACATAAGGCCAGATTGTAAGCATTTCAAGTGTGTAATTGTCATACAGTCTCTGCTATAACTAATCAACTGCCAACATGGCATAAAAGCAACTATAAACAATGAGCAGGGCTCTGTTACAATGAAACTTTATAAACACTGAGGTTGGAGTTTTATGTAATTTTCCTGTATAATGAGATACTATTTTTAAACCATTTAAAAATGTAAGACCATTCTTAGATCACAGGCACCAGGCCAGACTTGGTTTGTTAACCCTTGAGCTACGCTAACATAAATATAGAAAGTTGTACCTTTGCATTTAAACAGGCAGTAGAAGATTCAGACTGGCAGCATTCATCAAGGCTTTTCAGGGTTGGCTCAAGTATTTTACTGAGGAATACTTCTGGAATCTGAGTCTTCCTGCTTAGTTCAAATATATACCTGGCAGAAGAGAGAAAGGAGATAACACTCTTTAACATGGGTTGTTTTGCATATGCACATCATGTTCTGAAATTTAATATCTATTACCTGCCTTAGTTAAAAATAAAAGATTGAACTAAAAATGACTCCAACACGTTTTAAGTTAAAATTCTCATTGAAATACAAGTTATTGATAGTTGCTTTGAAGCTATTGTGACTAGTTAAATTAAAATTCTATATGTACCAAATATACATTTGTTTATAAATTTATGCATTAACAGATCTATCAATACTTCCGATACATATGGAACTGCATTTGTGCAAACATAATACAATAAATCCAATATAATGCATCAAGTGGGTACCTTAAGAAGCGTTTCTGTGAAAGTAATTTGTGTAAATGCTTCCATTGTCTCTAATATTTATGCATTTATAAAAACGATGAGTATTTAGACAAATGTAGATTAGAGTTTCAGTCCAAGTTCAGTCTAAATTCTAATCTCTATACCAGTAATGATTTTTTGGACCTGTTAATTCAAACTGAGATATTTTGAGGCCTTAAGTATGCACATATTTGAAGTATATGCAAATCAGTGTATGTAGCCCATGGTGTATCTCCATTCTTAGATGGAGGAAAACAGATAAAGGCTTACCATCTCTTTCAATTGTAATTTCTTTGTCCCTTAATGCTAGTGAATGTCAATACTGTCAAATTAAATCAGCCCTACTTACTGATCCAGGACCTTGGTGTTTCCTTTATCACACACATCTTTGTTCGTGGGCAACTTGACAGCTGGCAGTTCAGGGTCTGGGGAAGCTGGCATGAAGTAAGTGCACACAAATATGTCCATGGGTGTTTTTTCTTGACAACAGTCCTTAAATTTCGAATTTTTAGTGGATAAGTTGTCACAGAGTTTTACTGTGTATTCAGGAAGCTACAAGAGAAATTGTGAGTTTGTGCATTTTTAGTTTCCTAGTTAGTCTCATTAAAAATAAGGAAAGCTTAAAAAAGTCAGCATGAATGTTCTCACGAGGTACAGCGGTAGACTATTCGTGGAGTGCAATTTGTCAATATGTCATTGTTGTTCAATAGCTGTGTCTGACTCTTTTGTGACCCTATGGGCTGTAGCCTGCCAGGTTCTTCTGTCCATGGGATTTTTCAGGGAAGAAGACTGGAGTAGGTTGCCATTTTCTCCTCCAGGGGATCTTCCCAACCAGAGACTGAACCCACACCTCCTGCATTGGCAGGCAGATTCTTTACCACTGAGCCAGAAGGGAAGCTATGGTCAGATGTACTAAAAGCCTTGAAGTATAACAATATGATTTCCAAGAATTTACTCTCAGAACATAATTATGAATGAAGGGAAGATTTAGCTAAAAACGATTAAGGGCAGCACAGCTTACCATGGTAAACCGAAACAACCTAAATCCAATAAAAGGGAACTGGTTTAAAACATGGTATATCTAGGTAGGTAAATGTCTCTGGAGAAGGAAATGGCAATCCACTTCAGTATTGTTGCCTGGAAATCGCATGGACAGAGGAAGTCTGGCGGGCTACAGTCCATGGGGTCTGAGTCGAACATGACTTAGCAAGTAAACCACCACCACCAGGTAGCTAAATGTAGTATATGCAGTAGATATATACAGTCAAGTCCCACTTAGCCATTATAAGTCAGGTTATAGAGAAACACCTGTCACTGAGATGTATCCTTAAAGAAAGACCAGATATCAAAGTATCTATTTCTAAAGAGGTCCACAGACATGGAGTGACTTCTATCTAAAGTAACAGTACAAATTTGTATATACTTGAAGGGATGATATAAATGAAAAATGGTGAAAAAGTTGGATGACCATCAAATTTTAACAAGTAAAACATTAGAAGCTTTTAATAATGAGTTCAGTGTTGTCTAATAGCACAGATGATGAATGAAATAACAGATGATGATGAAATATTCTCTATCTGTATTGTCCAATTCTGAGCGCTTGAAATGAGGCTAGTGTTTTCAAAGAACTGAAGTTTAATTTAAATGTAACCATCTATGGCTAGTGGATATGCTCTGGGCTCTGTAGGTAGATTAAGGTCTTCGGAATCAGAATCTTGGCTTTTGTATGGACTTTGCCACTTACTAGTTGTAGGACTTCAGTTTATTAATCCTTGATAATCTTTTGTTTCCTCATCTGTAAATCGAGTTAACACTGTATTTAAATTTCATAGGATACATAGGAGGATTCACTGAGATGATGCATGTAGAAAGCAGCTTAGGAGAGTGCCTGCCATTCAGTAAGTGGTCCACAATGATGAAGATTTTCTTACCTCCTTGGGCATGCAGTCCTCAGAGGTAGACTCACAGCACTTGGAGAGGATTGTTGTAATATCTTCAGCAAGTGGCAAAACATCTTCCAGATGTGCAGTAGGCACTTTCTGGGCAAATTTGATGAGATGGCTGAACAGTTAAAAATGAATGATTAGTTTACGTATATTCTCAGTTTTCTTGGTTTCATTATGAACATAGTCTGGAGGAGTAATACCCAAGTTTTACTTCTTTGTCTCAACATTTGCATAGAGCATATCTGTCATGTAGCAGATCCTTTGTGCAAAAGTCACTATTGAAAATTCAGTCATTCCCAATGAATCTCTTCATGCTTTCAGTACTGATATAGAGCTTCTCTTCTGTCCAGATTTGTGTAGCTGAAGCAAGCCTTTAAAATGTTAGATCTAGGGACATCTCGTGGTCCAGTGGCTAAGACTCTGTGCTCCCAGTGGTTCTGGGTTCACTCTGTGGTCAGGGAGCTTCATGCCACAATGAAAAGATGCTGCACATCACAACTAAGAGCTGGCAGAGCCAAATAAATACATTTAAAAAATTAAAATGTTAGACCTAAATGGTAATAAAGAAATCTCTAACATCTATTTATGAGGCCAATGTTGTGTTTTGTGGCCTCTCTTAGTCTTTAGAATTGTTCATAAATTTATTTAGAAACTACAGATAAAAGAAATAATGAAGACTTGTAGCCCTAGACCACAAGTTAATGTTGATGTTTTGGCGTATTACCCTGAAGTATATTACAAGGTTTACAAGGTATATTATAAGGGATTTTACTCTGCTATACTATTTACTTATTTGCCTTATTCACTTTCTATATCAGGAATAGGTTCTATATCTTTCTTTTGAAATTATGGCAAGAAAACAAAAATAAATTGGCTATCTTAGCCATATTTAACTGTATAATTCAGCAATGTTAAGTA
>SJYC01061348.1:0-18573 GCA_006408675.1 Madoqua kirkii
TTCAGTAGTTCTAATGGAAGATTATCTTTAAAGGACTCATGAAAGTAGCTTCTGTGCCCTTTGGGGGAACCTTAAGATCTGGTGCCAGCATGAATTATTTCATTATCCTTAGAGGAAAGAATTTGTGAATCAGAATAAGAAGAATTAAAGAGACTGTAAATACTAAAGATATAAAGCTGGCAAATATAGATGTCTGATGAGCTGAGAGAATTGTAAACATAGAAACTGTCAAAATTAAAGTGTGATGTTAACAAAGCCATACAAAAACCAAAGTGAAGGTTAGAACGAAGTAAATAAAGTAAATTCATGGAGCTTAAGAGATGTATGAAAAGAATTCAGGAAGTTTTCTTCCCAAAGCAAAAATGGGCAAAGCAAGTAATGGGTAGTGAATAAGAAAATGATTGTTTTTGCTTGTCTGTTTGCAATATACAGCATTATGAGTATTGAGGAAATAATTTCTAGTGGTCTACCAGTCTTATGATGAGTATATGGAAAAGGTTGATTAAAAGCAAATTAGGTTTTATAATAGTCTTGTTCCTTTGGTTCATGTTCTGTGTAGAGAAAATAAAAAGTAGCTGAGCACTATTTTCAAAGATTGTAGGAAGATAACACTATGGTTTTTATTTTCTATTGCAAACATTTTCTTAGAGAATCCTAATATGGATTGATAGTACAGAAATAGCTACACATACTGATTGTGCTTAATTTTTACCTGAGCCTTGACTTCTCCTTCCCATAAACAGCGTATTGTGAGCAGATTCTGTTTGACATAATGGTGAGAAGTGATAAATGTTTAAGCTGCAGTCTCTAGAAAATAAATGAGAAATATTTCATTAGACAGTCAAGATACATTGAAAGCAGTGTGCAGAAAGAGCAGAAAAAAGGGGCATTCTGACTCCTTTAATGACTAGAAAACTAAATTCTGACCAAAGGAACATTTCCTCCAGAGTTGCTTGTGTGTGTTTTTCCAATTAACAAAATAAAAAAGAGGCATTTAAAAAATATTTTCAGATTCCAGAATCTGAATCTTTCTAACATTATTTAAAAGGAATGGCATTAATAGAAGAAAAAAGTACATTAGCTGTGTGATAAAATGATACCTACCTCTTTCAAAAAGCATACTGTTGGGTTTGGTGAAGTACAACAGGACCCTACCATAGACAGATAACTCTTGGTGTAACCGACTAAAAGTGTCAGAGGAGCTTGTCCATAATTAATGGAATATTCATACATAAATCTGTAGGGGAAAAATAGTAGGATTAATGAAAATATTTGTGGGAAACAACTCATTTTTTCAGAAGTATTTTGATAGAAAAAAAAAAAGGATGCATGTTACTTTATAGTTTTAATATCTAAAAAGCACCTGGGATATAGAGCAGAGGTTATAATACTAGTCACTTTTTTTTCAATGGTACGATTTTATTAAGTGATATTTTACAGACTGGTGGGAATTCAAGTCTGCAAGTCAAGAGAAATTAAGTCAATGAAAAAAGAATGTGGCAAAAAATGTGCTCCAGGTACAACAAAACAACTTTTTTTCTTCAAGAAAGAAAATGTGGTTACAGTACACTATTTGAATTTTAAAAAGGAAATAAAACACATAAACTGAAAGTTACTGTACATGAAATGAGACAAAGTCTAATTTTTTACCTTCTGTCACACATGTTCCTATAAAATAAGGGATGAGGCTAAATTCCTTCCAGATAGACAGTTGAGAATAACAACAGATTAACTATCCAGAAAGGCCAAGTCTTAAGTATTTCTCCCTGGCTGCCCAGTCTGATCCATTCTGAAGGGTTTTAAGTCCGTGAGAAACTGGCTACATGATTAGGTTATAAATAGATTAAGCCTACGCTTGGTTTTGTGGCAAAAAATGTGCTCCAGGTACAACAAAACAACTTTTTTTCTTCAAGAAAGAAAATGTGGTTACAGTACACTATTTGAATTTTAAAAAGGAAATAAAACACATAAACTGAAAGTTACTGTACATGAAATGAGACAAAGTCTAATTTTTTACCTTCTGTCACACATGTTCCTATAAAATAAGGGATGAGGCTAAATTCCTTCCAGATAGACAGTTGAGAATAACAACAGATTAACTATCCAGAAAGGCCAAGTCTTAAGTATTTCTCCCTGGCTGCCCAGTCTGATCCATTCTGAAGGGTTTTAAGTCCGTGAGAAACTGGCTACATGATTAGGTTATAAATAGATTAAGCCTACGCTTGGTTTTGTCCGACTCTTTGCGACCCCATGGACTGTAGCCTACCAGGCTCCTCCCTCCATAGGATTCTTTAGGCAGGAGTACTGGAGTGGGCTGCCATTTCCTACTTATCACCATCTTAAGACATTCCGGATTGTTTTGAATAAGTGGTTCAGCTTGTACTGTTTAACTTAAATTCTTTGATATAAGAGGAAACCTGCCTTTAGCAAGGATGTCAGCCATAAAAGGTTGGCGGTTAGGTTCATCATATTTCAGCCACCTGACTGCAGCACATAAACCTGATCATCTGCTCTGACAGAAGGTCCTGACTGAGGAGATCTGTAACTTGCTTGACATCAAGTTGTAGAAATTCATCAGTTTTAGAAACATCAGTAAAATGCTGATGAATAAAGTCATCTGCAGCTGCTTTCAGTTCAAGACAGTCTAGACACTCTGCTAATACACTTATGCCAAGACAGTTTGAAGCATCAATTTGTTCTTTCAAAAAAATCAACACATGTTTTCTTCACTGGTTCAATCCGGTGTTGGTTTGCTGCATCTAACAAGGACTGAACATTGTTGCTATTCACAGAAATTCTAGCAGGATAAGCGAACTCCACAAGTTGTTCAATAATGTCAGGTTCAGCATCTTTGAGTTCCACTTCAAAGGACTTTGATTCAAGCATATTAGTTGTGAACTTTAGGTTAAAAAAAAATGGTTGCATGCAGCAAGACAACACGATGAGCAGGTATCTTTCTTTCCTGGACCCTAAGGATCACCTCGCACAGTATTTTCTGTTTCCTCATGTTATTCATGACACCCATGAAACCTGCCAGCAATTTGGCTTCCTCTCCAGCAGCAAGTTTCTTCTTGGTCTTCTTGCTGCTCTTCTCCACCCCAGAGGCTGCCACTCTCCCTCCGTCAGTGCGGTTCATGCCCGGGACTCGCTGCCTTGGCGAGAAGTTGCACAATTCAGGCACGCTGGGGCTTGTGTTCACTAAACACCAAGGCTGGGAGGGTGGCTGCAGCGCTCTGCTTTGGAACGTGCGGGCACGCCACTGCAGTAAGACGGGGCCGGACAACCCGCTCAGAAGCTCGCTGTAAGGCAATGTAGTCTCTGGGCTGCGTCTCCAGCAGAACTAGAGCTGGAAGGAGGTGCCTGCGGCATTATATACTAGTCACTTTTAATCAACGTTTTCATTTAAAAAATCTTTCCTAAATTTCCATGTAGATTACTTGAGAGAGGTCATTTGTCCCTTTATTCATTTAGCTTCTACCATATGCATGGCCTGGGGTGGCTGCTTATTAACGTTAATGAAACAAACTAAAATGAATGTAATGCAATTACTTTTCATTATCTGTTTAGTTTAGACAGTTGTTATGTGTTGGCTTGTTTATTTGTTGAAATTCATTTTTAGGAATATAAGCCCCTACGGGTCTAAAGAGACTCTGAAATCCTGGGCAAAATCCTCTATGAAAATTTACAGGCATGGGCAAACCAACCAATTTTTATAAGATTATTACCTTGACTTATTTCTAAAGCCAGTTTTAATGACATTTCTTTTAACTTCTCTCTCTCTGTGTATATATATATATATGTAGATATATATATTATCACAAATAAATATTTTCAATTTTTCATTTTTATGGTCTTCTAGGTCTAAAGAATCAACATATAACCTCCTTAAGAATACTAGACAATGAGAAGAGAAATGTAATATGTTTGCCTATGAGGTGCGAGTTGGTGATGGACAGGGAGGCCTGGTGTGCTGCGATTCATGGGGTCTCAAAGAGTCAGACACGACTGAGTGACTGAACTGAACTGATGGGGTGCAATATGTGTCTTGTTCACAGCTGTTTCTAGGGGTGTACTGTAGGAATGAGAAAAAGCTAATTATTTCTTAAGCTCTGAAAATGAAAGTGAAAGTGAAGTCGCTCAATTGTGTCTGACTCTTTGTGACCCCGTGGACTGTAGCCCACCAGGCTCCTCCATCCGTGGGATTCTTCAGGCAAGAGTACTGGAGTGGGTTGCCATTTCCTTCTCCAGGGGATCCTCCCAACCCAGGGATTGAACCCAGAGTCTACTGCATTGCAAGCAGATGCTCTACCCTCTGAGCCACCAGGGAAGTCTTATGTTCTACCTGTAGTTAAATACTTGTGCACAGCAATAAAATCCTATCGGATGGAGTATGCAAAGATCCCTAACATAAGAGTATTCACAATAGCTGCTGTTAAATATTTGAAAATGTCACAAGGATGGAGGCGTTCCAGGTGATTCTGCTTCAGATACTAGAGATAGGATGACAGAAGGTGGGGGTTTGGGAAAGTTGCTTTCATTTTCATCTGAGAAAAGGCATTTATAATAATCAGCACTGACGAAGATGGGCTGTCTTGGGTAACAGCCAATTTTCTGTTATTGGAAATTGTCTGTGTTGTGGTATGGATAAAAGGTGTCTGTACAGAGTAGGGGGTTAGTTTAAACATGTTTGTTATTTTGTACCCTGAAGTTTTACATGTGATGAAAGCTGCTTACTGATCAGCAAACCCCTTGGGATCTTTCCTGAATGCCTCACAGATCTCGTCATTTGTTGGCTCTACGTAAGTTGGAAATTCTTGTGGCTGGTGCTTCAGGGCAGCCATGCAGAGCTTCTTTTCAAGGCCCTCGTGGGTGCAGCACTCAGGAGTTCCGGGGTGCACTGGGAATGGAGAGTTGCTGTCACAGGACTTGTCAGACAATGCTGAAGTCTAGGATGAGAAAGGAAAAACAAGTAAACTCACATACAATTTCTAGGCTTGTAGTTCTCCACCTGGTATAGCATCTTAGCTCTAGATTTGAAAACTCTCATTGGAAACAAAGTTGCCTATGACAAGTTGCATAATTCTAGTTACAGGCAAGTACAGAGTCTTATGTTAGGTAGGACCTAAAGAAAACCTTCATTAATGAGTGGACGGTGTGTGACTACAGCCTTTAGAGGTTGGATCCTCTAGTTTAGTGTTTCTCCATGGGGATATTCACATCTCTGAAAATGAGGGAGATCCTTTTAAAAAACTCCACTGATTCTGATATGATCTGCCATCTGCATTCTGTTCTAAATACTATGCTGAGAATGGTGACCTCTCTCTGCCCTCCTCTCTTCCCTTTGTTACTTGAACAGACTCTTAATCTTTGACTGTCTTGGTCTTCAACATTGATCTGTGTTCTTGAACACAGTGGTTCTTAAACCTGCTTTTGCATCATATCACAGACTGTATAAAAATTGGAACTGCCTAGGCTGCATAACACAGAAATTCTGATTCAGTAGGTCAAAGATGAGGCCGGAGGGTCTGTTTTTTCCCAAAGCTCCAAAGTTTATTTTCCAGTGTATCATAGTTGAAGCAGTGCTACAACTTAATTTACGGCCTCAACAATGGTAAACTGATTCATATGGGCAGATTAAGCCCATGGTAATACCACCAAACAATTGTAGCAACAAACTGTTCTTTCTGGGAAGAATTTGATATCTGGAATAATTTGATGCATGGAATAGAAATAGTCATCATGGAAAAAATTATTTGAGGATTTACATGGGAAAAAGACTTTGACATCTTTACACTTACTTAATCCCTTTAGAACAAAATTTCTAAAGATCTTTCCTGTCAGTGAAGGAAACCAATGTGATATTAGTTTTGTAAACCAGAACAGTGAAACTTTCACCATTTCTTTGCCTGGCAACTTCCTTATTTTTCCTTTATTACTTTCTTCCAAATAAGAAAAGTTTACAAAGAAAGTAACATATTTATAGAAGAAATTGCTTTGAACAACAGGAGAAGGAAGATGTAATCCAAAAAACATCAGCGCCATTTCTGTTCTTATGATCTGTCTCTAACAATCTTGAAGCCCATCTTTGGTCGATGGATGGGTAAGCAAATATATAAAATAAAATGAAAATAAAAATGTGCTTGTTCTGATTACAATTGGTAGCTTGCTTGTTTATTTTAACATAGTGAAGAAAGGGTTGAAATACTGTGCCTTTGTGGTTTATGGGAGAAATGTTAAAATTCTTAGACAGTAGATAAGGGCCAGATAAAGCAATTAATGGGTAAGAGTCACTGTGTAGAATATATTCTAATCAGATCTTTGGAACATTGTTTCTGTTGGCAAACTGCTGCAGTTTGAACAGGGAGATATTTGCCTATAGAGGCATTCATCAAGATGTAGTTAGATGCCATTTTTATTTGGCCTGATGACAGTATCAGTAAATTGCTAGAAACACATGTAGTCCCACTTTTTTTTAGCTATTGTCTATATTTTGAAAACTGTCATTTAAGCATTTTAAATTTCTGCAGATATACTCTAATGGAGAAAATGCAGAAACTTAGTGTGTGTGTTTATATGGGGCAATTTTTGAACCCCAAAATAGTTTGAAACCAATGCTAAGTTTTTCCAGGGCAGTTGGTACCAGTCTTGGCATGATACAGGCATGTATATTGGTAGCCTTCTCAGATATACAGAATATTAGAATTATTTCAGGAGGTTCCTGAACTACACCCCAGTTTTCTCATTTGAAACTTGTAGGACCAATGGGCAAAACTGATTCACTATGCTAGAATAAATTTTAGTTCTGAGATAATAGGTTTCATATTTCCCCTAAACTTGGAGTAGGTGGGTTGGTGTCTGAGACTTCCCCAAGATATGATGTAAAGGCCTATCTCGACTCTGTTCTATGGGCCACAACAGATGAGGCCAACCACATATCTCTACCCTGTTGTCATAGCAGTCAGGATCAGCCCCTTCAGCACAGCAGGTTATTGTTAAGGAGACAACTTCGTTCACAAGATGGCTGATCTGTTCAAAGGTGCCACTGGGAAATTTTCTGCTGTATAGGACCATCGACCTGAGGAGAGAAGTGAACATACTCAGAATTTTTAAAAGTCTTCATATTTGTGCATATTTTAATATGAATTCTCTTCCATTTTTTTTTTAGTGGAATTTTGCACACATGTTCTTGACCAATAAAAATAGGACATTGACTTTAAAAATAGGTTCACTTAGAACAAAACCTCATCTTGTAAAGCATAGTAGATGGCGTGGAGGGGTTCCATCAAACCAGCCTCATGTTCTTTCCTCTCTCAAGCTTCTCTGAATGAACCTGTTCTTGCCCTTGTTATGCTGTTTGCCATATTCCTAGCATGTACTGCTGCCTTTTAATTCACCTAAGAAAACTATGCTTGCTCTCAACTCATTGGTAAACTTACAACAAATTCTCAGACCATGGTAGTGGTAGTTCAGCTTGAATCTTTGGATGGCCTCCATATGCCTAACATCTCTGCCACTTTGACCCTGGGACTCTATCTTAATCTCAGTGGAGCTCAGTTTAGCCCCTGAAGTTGAATTGAAGTTACCTCACACTGAGCTTCACTCAAGGTCAGGTAACCAGGAAGTGAAGGAATACATCATACTTACAAAGATGTGAAGTCATCTTTCCCCAGGCTGGCAAGTTCCTTGCAGACTTTTTCTTTCTCATAATCTCGACCTAACAGTCAGAAGTAGAAAAATTGAATCTTTCCTCTTTAAATGAATGTTCCGTTAAATGTACATATACAAAGGGACATGATTCATTGATATGAAACCAGCATTTTCTTAATATCTTTGTGCAGCTTCATTTGGGGCATGCTTTTCTGTTTCTCACAATGGATCAGAATTTGATAACATACTATTTGATGGCGTTCTATAAACATTAATGAAAATTAAGTTAAGAAAAAGAATGAAATAATACTGAAAGTAGGTGAATCAAAATATATGTGCCAACTAGTAAATTGAAAGTATTCTTTTTGTTGTTAGGTCGCTCAGTCATGTCTGACTCTTTGCGACCCCCTGGACTGCAGCACGCCAGGCCTCACTGTCCATCACCAACTACCCGAGGTTGTTCAAACCCATGTCCATTGGGTCAATGATGCCATTCAACCATCTCATCCTCTGTCATCCCCTTCTCCCGCCTTCAATCTTTTCCAGCATCAGGATATTTTCTAATGCGTCAGCTCTTCACACCAGGTGGCCAAAGTATTGGAGCTTCAGCTTCAACATCAGTCCTTCCAATGAATATTCAGGGTTGATTTCTTTTAGGATGGACTGGTTGGATCTTTTTGCAGTCCAAGGGACTCTCAAGAGTCTTCTCCAATACCACAGTTCAAAGCATCAATGCTTCGGCATCCAGCCTTCTTTATGATAATGTTAAAAGAAAGCTTTTTATCCCTCCCTCTTTTCTTTGCTTCAGATTCATCCAAGGGTTCAAATGAACCAAGAAGAAAATAAATGCAGAGCATATCTACATTCCAAAGTGAAGCACTAGGCGCAGACATGCAGGCCTTTCAAGGAGAGGTGTGAGACCTGATGTGGCCACTCTTGCTTCATTCATACCTCCAGACTCTCTAACAGAAGCCTGGGTAAGCTGAGGGAAAAATTGGAAATTAGGCAAAATAATTTTGGGGGAAAATTGTCAGTCATTGTGATGGGTTTGGGAGACTGGTAAAAGAGTGCTTCTCTTCATTTCAAGAATTGTAAGAGGGGCTTCAAAGGACACATTCAGACCTTGATAGGTGATCCTTGGAAGATGCGGTGGCATGGTCGGGTATCCGAGTCAGCCTTGAGAAATCTGTACATTTAGAAGGGCTGGTTAAGTGGCCTGGGGCAGCAGAGGTTGGGCTGTGGGTGGGAGACTCTGCTGTGGCCTGTGTACCTGATGCTGATTGGGCAGGAGAGCAAAACTGGCCTGGAATCATCCTACTTCATTTTTTTTTTTTTTGAAGTGGGGAGACATTTATCTAGAAGGCAGTAGGCTACCAACAGTAGAATGTTCTACTTTGTGTAGATGCAGACAATTTGAAAATCAAAGGGCCAATCTTAAGTTGGCAGATGCTGTGATTGATCGCCAGGGATGATGGGGAAAGAGATCTCCAAAGAACCCACAAAAAGAATGTGTTAAGTCTGAACATCTGAATGTCTGTATCCAGAGAAAGGAACGCTACCTCACCACTCCCACTGAATGAGATGTGCTGCTCACCTTTCCTGCTGGCCTCTTTTCTCCTTGTGTTAACCCTGGAGGAGCTAAAAGCAGCCTAGAGAGCAGGATGAAGGAGAAGAGAACAGGGAGTGTATATCATCCCCTTTGCCACTAAAGGCAACTAGACTGAAATACAAATCACCTGGGGGAATCAAACTTCCCACTTTAAATGAAGTTACAATTTTTAAAAAATTTATTTTTAATTGAAGGATAAGTGCTTTACAATATTGGTTTGGTTTCTGCCAAATGTCAACATGAATTAGGTATACATATATAGGTATATGTATAGGTATACATATGTCCTCTCCCTCTTGAACCTCCCTCCCATCTTTCACCCTTTCCTACTCCTTGACAGATGAATGAATAAAGCTGTGGTACATATATACAGTGGAATACTCATCCACAAAAAGGGACACATTTCAAATTACAAATTTTTGATGATTAAACTAACCAGAAATTTCCCTGACTGTTATAAGGTGGTTATTTTGAGGTTCAAAAGGACCATAAGACCTAATTTGTGTGATCAGAAAAATAAAAGCCCTACTATCAAGTCCCTCCAAGTGGTTGGGAAGAGATAGTTCCCACAGGGAATGAGTTCTTTGTTGATGGTGAGACCCATGTTTTCAACATACCTATTACATATACAGTAGGAGAACACAGGGAAGGAAGTCAATATTTGTCCCTGATTCATCATTCTTTCAAGTAAGTCTAGAAAATTTTCCAATATTTTGATGCTATGTTTAAAAAAATAGTATATAAATGGCTCAGTTCCTATTCTAAATTGTTCTGATGTTTAATAACTCATCCTCCTGGATTTAAATATTGGGAAATCCATCTTGGGTGATGTGATGGCAACTACTGGTGTGCCTTTTACTGCCTAGATGTCCTTGCCTCAACTCCATGGAAGAATAAACATATATAACACAGGGTAGAAGTTCTTATTTTTAAATTGGAATATAGTTGATTTACAATGATGTGTTAGTTTCAGGTGTACAGCAAAGTAAATCAGTTATACATATATTTATTCTATTTTTAGATCATTTTCCCATATAGGCCATTACAGAGTATTGAGTTCTCTGTGCTATACAGTAAGTTATTATTAGTTATCTATTTTATATCATATGTTTCTTATATGTAGAAATTCTTGTTTTATGATTTGTAGTGGAGGTGGTAGTGGTTGGATACTGACCGGGGAAGATTTTTTTTTTTTCCCTTTTAAAAAGACTCTCTTTAGGATTTGAATTACTGGGGAAAATGCCTGATTTCAGTGCAAACTGCTCATAGAGGAAGCTGTTGCACCCTAAGTCTTTCAGGTGAACTGTTTAAAGTATATATCCAAGGTGAGCAGTCAGAACTGAGGGACAAAAGGTTTCTTAAGTGTCATTTTGTAATAAGGGATTAATTCAAATACCATCAAAATCACAAAGTGGATAAAACTCTGCATAATCAAATATCACATTATCTTGGAAACTAGGATAAAACACTAGGATTGACAGTAACTTTTTATACTCTATTGACTATCTGAAAACCTTCATATCTAGTACATTTCCTGTAATTTATTAACTCATTTACAAGGTTGGATATTGTCAGTTTCAAAAGGTCAAAATAAAACAGGAATTTTCTGTTAATCATTAATGGTATCTGGTGGGACTGAAGATTAGGGCACAGAGGGAAAGATTTTAGGATACAGCTGTCCTCCTATAAGGACAGGAGAGGTAATATGAGGATGTCAGCAACATTTGTTATTCCTGGGTAGAGCTGAGAGAAATGGCTGACAGTAGATTTTAGTTCAATGTGAGAGAATTTTATAGCTGTGGCTAATTAATAACTAAAATAATGAACAGCTTTTTGAAGCGAGTTTGTTTTGTCCTAGAAATATTGAAATGGAGTTTAAATAACAGTATATTGGGGGCTTCCCCGATAATTTTGTGGGTAAATAATCCATCTGCAATGCAGGAAACACAAGAGACTCAGGTTCAATCCCTGGGTTGGGAAGATCCTCTGGAGGAGGAAATGGCAACCCACTCCAGTATTCTTGCCTGAAAAATCCCATGGATAGAGGAGCCAGGTGGGCTACAGTTCATGGGGTCACAGAGTCGGACACAACCAAGTGATTAAGTATGCGTGCATACATACATTATAGATTCCTCGATTTAGTACGCAATTGTATCCTCCTGATCTTCCAGGTCACTTCTAAAAGTTACAAAGTCACCCCTTCTTGAAATAGTAAGAGTAAGAAATTATATAGAATCTTTTTCCCAAAGCTTATCGTTTCAAGCTACACAAAAACATAGCTGGAATAAGAACTCATTTATTCTCAATGCAAACGGGCTAACTTTGTTTAATAAACTCTTCCTATAAAACTTCAGAGGTCATTTTTGTTTTATTGTGACCAGTCAATAAAATGCAAAATGACAGCCTGCATTAAGTGGGGATGCCTCTGAATGTTTAAGGAACTATTTTGTTTCTAGCTTTCCAGGTTTCTCACTTCATTGTAAGAAATTATATAGAACCTTTTTCCCAAAGCTTATCGTTTCAAGCTACACAAAAACATAGCTGGAATAAGAACTCATTTATTCTCAATGCAAACGGGCTAACTTTGTTTAATAAACTCTTCCTATAAAACTTCAGAGGTCATTTTTGTTTTATTGTGACCAGTCAATAAAATGCAAAATGACAGCCTGCATTAAGTGGGGATGCCTCTGAATGTTTAAGGAACTATTTTGTTTCTAGCTTTCCCGGTTTCTCACTTCATTAAGGGAGCAGAGTTTCACGCAGTGTTTTGAGAAGGTGAGCGTGTGTGAATGTAGTGCAGGCTGACAGTACTGTTTAAACAGTAGTTTAAACAGCTTTAATTAAGTCAACTGTGTCTATACAGAAGCACACTGGAATCCATGTGTATTTTTAGTTAGAATGATAACTATTATTGGTTAGAATGACAGAAAACTGAGAAGCTAGATCAACTACCCAAGACTTAAAATGGTTTTGGAACCATGTTTGCTTGGAATATTCAGCCTTGGGCAAGACAGAAGCAAGGGAAAAAGCCCAAAAGAGGCACTGAAGAAATTTAAAATATAAGATAAAACTGCTCTTACAAAAGTAACCCGTAGAGGAAGCTGTTACACTGTGTATCTTTTAGGTGGATTACTTTAAATATTTCTGACCAAAAAAAAAAAAAAAATTCATTTATTCAAAGAGAAGATCTGGAGCTTAACTGGCTGAGTATGCTAATCACTTTTTCATCTTCTAAAAAGTAACAAATAGTGAAGTTAATTTGAAATGCAATTTATTATAAATCGATTCCTTATTCCAAGGAATACTGCATAGTGTTTTCACAGCAGTTGAGCTCACTTTGATTCATATGATTAAACCCTATATCAAATGAATTTCAGATGACATGCTCTGTTCTTTCGTGTGTCATGTGGCTAGAAAAGGACAGTCTGGACTTTGAGGCAGCTCTGGTAAATATTGGCATAATCCTGGTGACACTGGAAAATCATTTTCACATCCTGATTCCTCAGCACTCAGTGTTTACAAATGTCCTTAACAGAATTGGTTTTTGCAGTAGCACGCCCCTTTTCTATCTGTATTGCAAAACATTCTGGTAACTTGTGCCTCATTCTGGGATTCTGAAAACATTTGGTTTACTTTGGGGAAATCTTTACTGCTTCATGCATCTCTTGCCGATCTCAACACAGCTGACAATACTTGTTCATACATGGGACAGACGTGTCTTGAGGACTTACTCTGTGCCAGGCATTGGGTTCAGTACTAAATATACAGTAAAGAGCAAATTAGACATGACCTTGCCCTTGTGGAACTTTTACTCTAGTGGGGATAGATGACATGATACTAACTGTGGTGATACAAACTTTAGGGGATTTTGAATGTTTTAACTATTGTTATAATCTTTCTCTAAAACCATATTGATCCTCTAGAAAAGCTGTATAGCAGTAGCTATGGTTAGAACCTAAATAATACTGAATTGAATTAAAAAAAAGCAGGATGCTAAGAACTGTCTTAAGATGCTATTTTCCTGTTATGTTCTGGAGAATCATGGGCTTCCAGAGCTGTTGGGCATTTACATTTTTGCAATTTTATTTCTTTGATATTTTTATTTCCATTCTGTACTGACAGACTCATCTATGTCAGAAAAGGTTAGTATACTCATGCTTTAATTTTATTTTTTCAGACTTAAAGGATAAGGTTTGTACTATTTGTTTAGACTAGTTAGGCTAGATATTCACAGTAGTGGTTTTAGTTGAGAAATTAAACATTGTTGGGCTAATTTAGGAAGTTATCCTGTTTATCGAAATTAAAGGAAAAAATCACAAAAAACTGAGATGTCACTAAAAGCACTGTCAACGAAGAAGTGGTAATCACACTAGTACTTTTATTTCATTTTTTCCCCAGTTTTCTTGGGGGGGTGCTCATTTCCATTGACATTTTAAATCATTATTGTCTAACCCATTGATCTGGTTTCATACTGATATTTGCTGGCAGGTATGTGGTTTTGAGTTTAAGTCAACTGACAGAAATTAAATTCTTTTAACATTGAACCTAGGGTTCTACATGAGTTCTGCTGACTAATCTAGAAGAAATTAACTGTAACTCTTAGGCTGCCATCAATGGAACATTTCAGATGTTGAAAATTCACAAACAGTAGAAGATAGCATAGCAATGGGTCAGCTGCCCAGATACTACAATTGTAGTAGAGGATGGCCTCATAGACTCACTCAAATGTGCTGTCTTTGGGTTCAACATGGGTGGTAGCCCATATAGATGCTACATTCACCCAAGTCCCAAAGGAGGCATTCTTCCTCCATGCATCTCATTTCACCTCTCCTTCGCTTCCCAAATTGAGCACCTTGTCATCTACCAAGGCTTTTGCAGAGGTGAAGATAAAGGAGCAAGTTTCCCTTTCCCACCTTTGGCATGAGTGAAGTGTTGTCTTTGGTATCCTGACTTGGAAACTTAAAGTGCATGACAGGTCTTGGTTTTTAAAACAGCGTAAGAATAAATAACATGATAAAGCACCATATAAGAAATTTGAAAACCACCAGTACTTAAGGAACTGAGGTCTGATAGATAAGAATAAGACCACAACACCAGTAGCAGCAATGGTGATCGTTGCCACAGAAGACCTTGAAACAAAGTATATGAACTCCTGGAATGGAAGAGAGCCTTTAGAAAGACTTGTGGAAGGAACTATCACTTGAAGCGGACCGTGAATGATGGGCAGGATGTTAACAGGGATAAATGAATTGGGAGAGGAATTTCAAGTAGAGAGAACAACATGAAAAAAAAAAAATCTGATGTTTAGAAAATCAAGCATATCTGGAGAATGAATAATCCAATAAAACTGAAGTGAGGGACTTAAATACTAGAAAAGGTGATCACCAAAGTTTTACTTATTTTTTTTAAGGTAATGGGGTATTTACTGAAATACACTCATGTACAGGCATGAACAACTTGGAGTTGTATTCAAGGAAGAGTAGTCTTAGGATTTAAGTGAAATAGTACTTTGTTATTAAGGCTGTTCTAGTAAATATGTTAATTAATGTAAAAATATATAGCACATCTCCTGCTTAATATGGACTGCAAGGGGATCAAGCCAGTCAATCCTAATGGAAATCAGCCCTGAATATTCATTGGAAGGACTGATGCTGATGCTGAAGCTGAAGCTACAATACTTTGTCCACCTAATGCGAAGAGCCAAATCATTGGAAAGATCCTGATGCTGGGAAAGATTTAAAGCAGGAGGAGAAAGGGGCAACAGAGAATGAGATAGTTGGATGGCATCGCCAACTCAATGGACGTGAGTTTGAGCAAACTCTGGGAGATAGTGAAGGGCAAGGGAGGTTTGGCATGCTGCAGTCCATGGGGCTGTAAAGAGTCTGACATAACTGAGTAACTGAACCACAACAAAATGTGGTTAAAACTCAATGAATGGTAGCAGTTCTTCTCATGGTAGAAATCTACTGACAGTTCATAGTGTGAAGTACAATTTATATGCCTTGTGATCAGGATCCCATATAACTTGCTGCAGTCCTTCTCTCAGGGGGTAGGCTAAATTACTTTCTGGCCAGAGGAAAATGGTAGAGAAGGTAAAAACCAAACTCCTAGGAATCAGGGAATAGAGTTAACATGTATCCCAGTTACCTCCTGGACAACTCCCCCCGGATCTGGTCAATCAAACTGTAATCTCTCAAAAGTGAGATGCTTTCACTCATCGACTCTTCCCTTTGGGAAGTCCCAGGCTGTCACAGGGCCTGTGCTACAGTGCTGTATTTCTATTCCTATGGTAATAAATTACCACACATTTAATGGCTTACACTTACTACCTAATATTTTGGTTGGGTAGTCTGACACAGATCTCATGGGGCTAAAATCAAGGTGTCAGCAGGTCTCTGTTCTTCTGGAGGCTCTAGTTCAGTTCAGTTGCTCAGTTGTGTCTGACTCTTTGCGACTCCATGGACTGCAACATTCCAGGCTTCCCTGTCCATCGCCGATTCCTAAAGCTTGGTAAAACTCATGTCTTTTGAGTCAGTGATGTCATCCAACCATCTCACCCTCTGTTGTGCCCTTCTCCTCCTGTGTTCAATCTTTCCCAGTATCAGCGTCTTTTCAAATGAGTCAGGCTAAAGTATTGTAGTTTCAGCTTCAGGATCAGTCCTTCCAATGAATATTCAGGGTTGATCTCCTTTAGTATGGACTGGTTGGATCTCCTTGCAGTCCAAGGGACTCTCAAGAGTCTTCTCCAACACCACAGTTCAAAAGCATCAATTTTTTGGTGCTCAGCTTTCTTTATGGTTCAGTTCTCACATCCATACATGACTATTAGAAAAACCATAGCTTTGACTAGATGAACCCTTGTTAGGAAAGTAATGTCTCTGCTTTTTAATATGTAATCTAGGTTGGTCATAGCTTTTCTTTCAAGGAGCAAGGATCTTTTAATTTCATGGCTGCACTCACCATCTACAAATGATTTTGGAGCACCCCCCAAATAAAGTCTCTCACTGTTTCCATTGTTTCCCCATCTATCTGCCATGAAGTGATGGGACTGGATGTCATGATCTTAGTTTTCTGAATGTTGAGCTTTAAGCCAACTTTTTCACTCTCCTCTTTCACTTTCATCAAGAGGCTCTTTAGTTCTTCACTTTCTGTCATAAGGATGGTGTCACCTGCATATCTGAAGTTATTGATATTTCTCCAGGCAATCTTGATTCCAGCTTGTGCTTCATCTATCGTGGCATTTCATACGATGTACTCTGCATATAAGTTAAATAAGCAGGTTGACAATATACAGCCTTAATGTACTTTTTCCCAATTTGGAACCAGTCTGTTGTTCCGTGTCCAGTTCTGTCACTTCTTGACCTTCCCACAGATTTCTTAGGAGGCAGGTCAGGTGGTCTGGTATTCCCACCTCTTTAAGAATTCTTCTTGCTTTGGAGGCTCTAGGGGATAATCCATTTCCTTGCCTGCTCCAGCCTCTAGACACCTATGCTTCTGGGCTCAAGAGCCCCTTCCTCCATTTTCAAAACTGGCAACTTTGTACTTCTCTGTGCCTTTTCTCCTTAGCACGACTTCTCTGACTGATTCTTTTCTGTTTCTCTCTTGTGATTGCATTGGCCCTACTCAGATAATACTTTCTGTATTTTTCTATTTTAAGAACAGTTGATTGGCAACCTTTATCCTACCTGCAACCTTAATTCCCCTTTGTGATGTAAGCTAGAGTTTTTGCAGGTTCCAGGCATTTTGACGTTGCCATTTTGGGGGATGCTCTTTCTGCCTACCATACAGCCTATTTAAGCCTGAGATTGTACCCACCATTAGGGTGACTCCAAACAGATACCAGAATTGTTTGTGGATTTGTATAAGAGAGTCTGATTCCTAGAATCCCACTAGCCAGCTATGCATGTTCACCCCCTATTGTTTCATTGTTGTTTTTCAGTTGGTAAGTTGTGTCCAACTCTTTGTGACCCCCACGGACTATAGCACTTCAGGCTCCTCTGTCCTCAACTATCTCCTGGAGTTTGCTCAAATATATGTCTATTCTATCAGTATCATTTCATTAGCCCCTCAGTAATGATTTTACTTTGGAAATAATTCAGTTTTGATTTCTACTTACCACATTATGCCAAATTTTGCATTGTTTTTTAGTTTGAATTGTTTGGGGAAGTGATGGGAGGTAGGGTTTTGGTTAGGGAAGCCGTTAAATAGCTGGATGAAGGGGAGCAAGAACCTGCACGAGGAGAGTATAAAGAAATGGAACTGAACTGGTAAAGAAGCTGTCTGCCAATACAGGAGATGTAAGAGATGTGAGTTTGATCCCTGAGTTGGGAAGATCCCCTGGTGGACGGCATGGCAACCCACTCCAGTATTCTTGCCTGGAGAATCCCATGGACAGAGGAACCTGGTGGGCTACAGTCCAAGGAGTCACAAAGAGTTGGGCATGACTGGAATGCAACTTAGCATGCAGATAAGAGTGTTCCCAGGTGTTAAGAACTAGAGATATGCAGAGGGCAAGGGCAACAGACAAAAGGGAACACTGAAGAGGCTCTGTGTAAGGCTGATATATTTCAGGGCTAAAATATTTAGAATACAGAAGTGATTGAGTATGAATTAACAAATGGATAGAATAAAATCCAACAATGCTCTACAAGACTGAACATAGTTGGCTTAGGGGTGATAGTGCCCTAAAAATAGGGAAGTTTAGAAGACAGAGCTGGTTTCATGGAATAGAGATGAACTGAGGTTTGGATCAATTATGGATTACCTTGGTGGACAAAATGAATTTCACTCACTCTTCTCTAAATCAGTGTTAATGACTGGTTCTCTCATATACTTGTCCTAAGATTAGTTAAAGACTGTTTCAGCTACGTGTCTCATGAGCGGCACCGAAGCAATGATTGTGAGCATTGCCTTTGTAAACCCAATGAACTAATGGAAAATTCTGATTCTGCCAATTACTAGCTCAGTTATCTTGGATGAGTTACTCAACCCCTATTTTCCTCAATTTTCCCATGTATAATATGGATATGAGTACTGAACTCATCATGGTCTTGAAAGGATGAAGCAAGCGTATCTAAAAGATTTTATTTTATTTTTAATTTAAATTTATTTATTTTAATTGTAAATTATTTAATTTACAATATTGTATTGGTTTTGTCATACATCAGCATAAATCCACCACAGGTGTACACATGTTCCCCATCCTGAACCTCCCTCCAACCTCCCTCCCCGTACCATCCCTCTGGGTCATCCCAATGCCCCAGCCCCAATCATCCTGTATCCTGCATCGAACCTGGACTGGTGATTCACTTCTTATA